>VWZP01000293.1:238818-271225 GCA_013396995.1 Dicaeum eximium | reverse complement strand
CCTCTGTCCCCTCCCTGCTCTGCACCCAGCAGAGGTGACTGACCCCTGTCCCCTCCCTGCTCTGCCCACTGGGTGCACGTACCAAGGCTGCTCTGTCACAAAGTCTAATTTGACAGCTACAAATTTCGAAATTACCTCGGATTCCTGAGATACTTAATGAAAGCAATTCATAAGAGATAGTTGGGAGCAAGACCTATCAAATAACCTCCTGTTGTTGATCCTATTTATGATAGTGCTGCCTCCTGCTTTTATGGTGCCTCCCAGTCCCAGTGTCCCTGGTAATGAGAGGCATTTGGCATCACTGAAATTCAGTGGGTGGACAGCAATAATCAGATGATAGATTATGTGTGGCAGGGTAAGTATGTGGCTATAATTATTACCAAACACAAGTGCAAATCCCAGTTCTTACAAATAGCTCTAAATGAGCTTTCTTATCTGTGCATCATAAGCATGGCCTTCTTCAGACAATGGATAATGAGAAAAGTAAATTTTAGTCATTTTTATCTATGAATTAAAGACTGCAATCCCTTTTTGTACAGTTTCAGCAGTATATGTAGAGCATAGCAACTAAATTGAAAAATATGACACTGAAAAATTTTACTATCACTGCATGACATCACTCTACATTCCCCTGTATGTCACTATCCACAGGGCTGCTCCTTAAATGCTTTTTTGTTTTTACATCTACCTTTGAATATCAAGATGAACTGTTGCTTGTCCATTTAACTTTCAATTTCTGGTTAGATGGAAGCTTCAGGTTGTGGTGTTTGGGCTTTGTGTTTAGTTTTTTTTTTTTTTTTTTTTTAAACTTTTAGTTTGCTTTTTAAATCTATGGATGCCAAGGAAATGAAACTGTTCCTTTCCTTTCAGTTTGGACTGACTTGGGTACCTCCAAGGCTCCTGTACATTGCCAGGTTGTTTAGCACCACATTTCACATGCACTTAATCCAGTTCCTGAAGGTATTTTTAAAATTCCACCAGTTACAGGCAAATGAAGAAATTCCTGTTGTGCTGTGACTCATCAATGGCAGTCTGAAATTGAGACACCCAAGAGGTGTGACACAGTAATATTTTTTCTGTGCTATTCAGTTAAGGAGGAATATTAAGAGTTAAGCTTTTGAAGAACAACCAGGCAGTTTAAATTGACTTAGAATGATTAAATGGTCATCCACTCATTAACAGGGAGGAAATCCTGCAGATTCCTTTCCTCCTCAGCATTTCTTTCTCCTGACAGAGCTAAGTACCTTATCTTAATGTGGCTGAGCAGGACAGAAAGAGGGATGTTGGTTGCCCCTGAGGGGAGCCCCTGCCTGCCTGTCCCAAAGGGAACTCAGGGAAATTCAGCTCCAGGAAAGCAGATGCACATTTAAAGCAGTTTGGGGTAGGTCAGTGAGATGATCAGAGGAGCTGAGGCTTTGCACAAAGCACAGGTTCCTGTCTCACACATTCCCTCCCCTCTCCTGGAGGTGTGGAGAGTGAGGGCTTGGAGACCTGGACCCTGCCACAGTCACAGTTCCAGAGTGCCAGAGCTGGAGGAGGCTGTGCTCTGCCCACAGCTACAGGCACAACCCACCACTGCTACTATTTTTAATTTTTTTTTTCCCCCCCAGTCCATGAGGATTGCAAAAAAAGGCCTGCAAAGCCCAGGGAGCCAGTCCATGAGGTCACCCCTCTGATAGTGTCTTTATTTCATGACAATTTAAAAAGGATCACATGGCAGGCCTTGAGGCAAGCTGAAATCTAGTGTGTATAAAGTTTTTCTGGGCTTCAAACATTTAGGAGCAGCAGCTCTTGAGAGAAGGAGGTTATACCTGTGCTCTGCCTGACAAATGTCTTACCTAACCTGTGCCTGCAAAGAATGACAGGGTTTGCATAACCTCTGCTAGCTGCCTGTTCTGCTATAATTGCCTTTTGATGTATAGAATTTATCCCAATCTAAGTCCTTTTCACTGAAAATTAGGCCAGTTTTGGCTTGTTGTCTCTGCAGCAGACACAGAAAATCATTCATCAAGCTCTCTCTTAGGAAGTGTTTTACATTAAAACAATTCATTTTCTGTCCTCTCCTGTTCTCTTTCCTACATTAAAAGGAAAAAAGCTGAATCTCTGGATTTTCCTCCATTTCCCCCAAAGGTTTTATTGTTCTTGGTAAGTTCCTTGAAGCTCTCTGTTCTGATGGGCTGTGCCTAGGAGCCAAAAAGATAAATTTCTCTTCTCTCTCCAGACCTTCCAGGTGCCTGGTCAGTGATTTAAACAAGAATGTTACCAGAGCCTCACGTGTTTGGAAAGATCCATGAGCACATGGTCCCCTCTGGCCACTGCACAGAGCACTGGGGGGGAACAAAGGATCTCCCCAAAAGTACATTTTTGCCCAGGATCAATTGGGGAATGCTCTTGTTTTCTGTCCCAGCTTTTTTGCTCCCCACGCTCAGGAGCCAGCGGGAGGCTCGGTGTCCTGTGGGCTGTGGAGATGTTCCACACCATCAATAAGTGATGAAGTACTTCAATGATTAAATTTCCAGCCATGATAGCAGGTTCCTGCTCTTGCAGTTATCATTCTACTGAGTAGTTACATGTTAACAAATGCTGAAATAAATATTTTAAAGCATGATTTATTTTTTCATAATAGTTGTGACCCCCATTTTGACTGACAGTCTTTTATTACCACTGGGGCTGAATAAAAGCATTCAGGTTTTTGCATTTAGGATATTAAGCACCTTTAGTGATGATGGCTTGCTGTAATTCCCAACTGACTGAACTATTCTTTGTGCTATGACATAATTTGTAAATTATGGAGATTGAGATTTACTTTGAGAGAATAATTTTACGGAATGGAGCAGACTCATTGTTATATATCTCAAATCCCACCAGATAAGATGGAAATTCACTATGGAAATGAGGTCACTTGAGATTACTGCTTTCTAGACCAATACTGGTGAGAACCAAAGTCCTTTCCAAACTAAAGGCAAAATTTGGCTCCATGCTTTTATACCTGTGCATAGCTGTAGTGATAATTGAAGTGTAATTATCAGAAATCTGAAGTGTCCATATGACTGTGTTTTTGAAAGATACTTCATAAATGACAAATGCAAAAAAAAATAGAGAAGATTTTGAAGGCCTTTGAGGTGAAGTCTTGAAAGTTAGAGGAAATGTTTTTTCTGGCTTTGTCCAAGTTCTATCAAATATTTTAAATAAAAATCTCTAGCTTGCAGAGGCTGTCCAGCTTTTAATGTCTGAAGAAATTAATTTAAATACAAATTTAATTGCTGAAGAAAAATGTTACCAATTATGTAAAGGAGAGGAAAATTAAAAATAACTTATTTTTTATGCAGGAAGGAAACTTACTCTGGTATTTTGCAACAATTTAACCTGTAAGAGCTGCTGTGGAGTAGCACAGGACTCAGTGGAAATAAATTTGAACCTGGATCAGGGCATGGATCTGAGCTGGCCAAGGTGCTAAGGGAGCTCCACACTCTGCTCTCAGCAGGAAAGGTTCCTGCCTTGAAGGACACCCCACATTTGCTTGGCTGATTTTTCCATTTGCTCAAGCTCTGTGCACTCCTCAGAACAACAATCAGCAAAGAAAGTGTCTCATATTCAGAGACTGAGTGAGAGTTCAACCCCTGTGGGTGGCAAAGCCCTGCTGTTGAACATTTAGGCTGAAGTACAGCTGCCATTGGATGGTTTCACCTTTTTGTCTGGGAGAATCCAGGAAATTCCGAGCTGGGTTTCTGCTGGTCCCATGTCCTTAACCCAAGCCTTGATTTTTGCACTGCCTGTGGAGGTCCCTGCCCAGCCTCTGCCCACAGCCTCTGCAAGGCTCTGCAGTTTCCCTTGTGCTTGTCTGGGGGCTCTTTACAGGCTGAACTCTGAGTGGGGACCAGCAACAAAAGCAGTAAATCTCTAAATGAAAATAATTCTGCATTTAAATTTCAGTTCCCTGTATTTAATTTTGACTTTTAGCATTGCTGTCTGATTAGTCACACTGAATCTGTGCCTCAATGCTCCTGCCCGTTGCCCTCCCACCTCTGTGATTTATTCCCAGTACCATCAGCCCAGCTTCTCTAATTCACTTTATTATCTTGGCAGTGTTCTCAGCCTGTGTCAGCCAAGGCAGCGCATTTCTGTCACTGGTTTCTTCTTCTGTAAGTTGCAGGATGGCTAACTTCCCCTTTGCTGATCATTTATCCAGTTTATGATAGACAATATCCCTGGTAATACCTTAAGCAGAAGAGGAATCTGGTTTGCAGTATGCAGCAAACCACAGCTTGTTTATTTATTGAGCTCATTTTAATCTCTGGATCTGTGATCATAAACTGCAATGCAGTTTTGGTTTTTTTTTAATCTCTAAATTAAGGCAATTGTGTGGTTGGATTTATGGAGAGATTTAGTTAGATGGAAATTTTTGTTTGTTTTGTTGGTTGATTCTGAAAGCTGGAGAACTGTGGATAAAGAAATTAATACAATTTTTTCTGCATGTGAGGATTGTTGGGATGCCTAATCTCTTATGGAGAAGCAGAATTCACAAGTCTGTGGGTGAGTTTGCTCACTGCAGAGATGTAAGATAATAAAGGCTGAGACTGAATATGTTTCTGAACACTTTTTGGAAATATTATGGTCTACATCAAGCTTCCTTTAGCAACAGTAAATTTACCACCGTGAAACAAAGGAATATTGAGATAATACAATACCAAGATTTTATTATCAGAGTTTGTATATACCCATTATGTGCTGTGTTTTCAGCTAAGTCTGCTGATACCAACTAGATATAAAGTAGAGGATGGCTTTGGGTAAGGGAGGGTATTTTTCATAAACTTCTGTCTGATATCAGGCGGATTTGAGATATTTTTGCCTTTGCCTCAGAGCAGAACTCCCCCCTCAGGAAGGGAGCTGGCAGTTCCATGTGACCAGGTGTTTTCCTGGGTTGCCATTTTCAGCTGAGCTGCTGCCACTGCCTTTGGACAAACTCTGTGTCATGGCAATGGTGAATTGAAATTTATTTACTGCAAGAGTCCTTTTTGAGTTTACAGAGCACCAGAGCAGGCTAAAAGCCTGCACCAGTTGCAGTGACTGAGATGAAGGGCAGTAACTTATAAAGCTTTTGTAATTGTACTTCACTTGTGGTTTTTTACAATCTTCCTCCCAGGCAATATATTTAACAGCCTCTGGAATTTATGATGCATTCCAATAGTGTATCACAAAGTTTTAGAAAAGACTTATGCTAAAGCTATCCCTTTTCTCAAAGTTGGTGTTATTTCCTTCCTACCAATGACTCTCTGCCATTTTGATTGCTGCAGTTTTATGTCTGACAGGGATGACTTGTACCCCTAAGAACTTGTGGCTGGGAATACAATGAGGTTCAAGATTCCTGTCATATATATATATATGCTAATGTTTTAATCAGATGAATTCTCCCCTCTCACTTGGCTTAATGAATGTTGACCTTTCTCTCTGCTGCCCATCTAGTAATATATTTAGATGGGAAGTATAAATCTTCTTAGCAAATTAATTGCTTCTGTATGTTTGCCATATGATGTATCTCCCTTTCAGTATGAAGAAATGTTTTGTTTAAACAGGGAAACAAATTCTCTAGCATCTTTCTTTCCCCTTTTTCAATGCACAGATTTAGTTACTTCAGCATGGTTGTGATAATATTCAGCCAGTACGATGAGGATTCAGAGTACACAATGTAGGAGATCAATTATTTGAAAGTATACTTAACTAAAGAACCTAATTTGAAGCTTGGAGTCAAAGGAGTCAGTTTGCATTCTGTTCAAGTGTAGATACTCTGCTCTGCATCTTCAGTTCTCTGACTGTTCACTAAAAAAATGTGTTCTTGTGCTAAGGTGTGTCTGTCTTTTTGGTTTTGACCATCCCACAGCTCAGACTTTCAGAAATCCAGTAAAAGCCCTTCATGAAGGGGCAGAAACACTCCCTTGTAATGTCTCTGTGCATGGACTACAATCTTAAACTCACCCTCTTCCACCTTGATTATGCTACAACATTTTCTGGTAATTTTGCCAGCTGAAAAAAACAACATACTGAAAGTATTGTTTCTCATCTTCAGGATGAAAATGACACCAGTACCTCACAAAGACCTGATGGAGCACCAACAGTAAATATTTAGGTTTTTCTAGAGAGTATTTTTAAAAATCTGGGTAGTGTTTATCATGCAAGCCATGTATTTATTAAAGGCTAGGTTATGCCCAATATTTTACTTCAAGGCATTTGTTAAATGTGACACAGGCTGAAGGAGAATTTTCAGTGTGTACTCTACAGCACCTGCTGGGCTGAGTGTCCTGGCAAAAAGAAGCAAGGAGTGGAAGAGAGCTTGAACATGACTTATTAAGCCAACTGTCAGTGCTGTGTCACTGGAGAAGAGAGGGCAGGCTTGAGATTGATGTAATGTTTGCAGTGAACATTTTAATTATCTATGTGCATGAATATTTTATATCTTGGATGTCTGATGGCGAGGGTATCAATGTTAGGATTAACAGACTCACCCTACTCTTGCCCTTGCAGAACCCCTATAGATGCTAAAAGTAGTTCTGACCAGAACTTCTGCAGTGAAATGCTTTGAAAATTATGCCAAAGAGGGAAACAGGCCAAAGAAAAATCAAGGCTGTGCAGTTTGGGTTTTAAGAATGAGGTGAAGCAACTGTGAGCAAAAGCTCCTTTAATCAAAGACTGACACAATCCTGTAAAATTACCTTTACCTGGAGCAGTAATCAGTTAATCCAAGTAAATCTGTGATTCTGTAGAGTGGCTTAATGAACTTCATGGAAAGAACAAGGATGAAATTACAGATAATTAGTTTGTCATAACTTATATATTTGTCATCTTGTTTAAGAACGATATTTTCTGTTATTTCCAGCATAAGAGTTGGAATGAATCAACACTTTTAAAAATAAGTGCATGGAGCAGTTTGGAAAGGATGTAATGTATTTTATGTTAAGCTGAGTCTGTGATCCTGGAGAGAAGGTGGTAATGAATGGATGAACAGCCCGAGTGGAAGTCCTGGGGGTGTGAAGAAAGCAAAAAAGTGAGATATCTACAGGAGATACTTTTAGAAGTGGCTAAATCACACCAAAGCACATAGAACCATAGAATAGGCTGAGTTGGAAGTGACCCAGCAAGATCATCCAGTGCAGCTCCTGACCCTGCACAGACCCCCAACAATCCTCCCAGTGCATCCCTGGAGTGTTGTTCAGACATTCCTGGAGCTCCGGCAGCCTCGGGGCCGGGACCATTCCCTGGGGAGCCTGGGCAGTGCCAGCACCTCTGGGGGAGCAGAACCTTTCCCTGGGGAGCCTGGGCAGTGCCAGCACCTCTGGGGGAGCAGAACCTTTCCCTGGGGAGCCTGGGCAGTGCCAGCACCCTCTGGGGAAGAANTTGGATAGTCTCTAATAACTTAATACCTTTTGTACTCAAGTATTCATTAGATGAGTTACATACAAGTATTTCTGCTTGAAAGGATGGAGTTCAAGCTGTTTGATTCATACAGCATAATGGAGATCTATTTGTTGTTTTACTCATCAAAAAGAACGTACCAGGTAAAAAAGAAGGAAGAACAACAAAATAATTAGACTTTACGATTAATGTCTTATTACTCCCCAAAAATTGTGATTTTTAAAATGTTGTCAGGGAAAAGCCTCTGGTTCAAGGGACTCTGTGACTAATAATGGTTTGACTGTGGGTGAGCACCCATCTGTGTTTGTGCAAAGGCCTCTCCTGTCCTGAAATCAGGTATTTCTGATGGAGTGTCTGACTAGGCTGGCACTAACAGACAGGAGCTGTATGAACATATTTCTTGCCAAGCCAATTGTGATTAGAGCCCTCAGTAATGGAAATTTCAAATAAGGGATTAGAGATTACAGAATAATTTTAAATTAGAAATAAAGCTGGCTAAGTTAGTGGCAGCACTGTCAAGAGCTGCCATCTTCAAAATTATGAGCAACAAAATGGTTTTGCAGATTTTACAAACAAATAAGGAGTAAGATTATGTTTTTAATTCTATCTCCTGTAATTTTATGGTCAGTTAACAAGAGTGCCAGTCAGTTAATAGAAACAGAACATGAGATATTGCTGGTTCTTCCATGTTTTGTGTGCCATTTTTGTTGTTGTCTGCATGAGGGGTTTCCAATTGTCTTGGTTGTTTCCCTCATGCATGTTGAAGGACTTTGACTCCATGTATCAGAAGGCTTGAGATAGTTTTATTATATTTGGCTCCATGTTCCAGGCCCGAGGCTTAATGCCTCTTACAATGCAGCCTGCAATGCTTCTTTACAAAGCTTTGGTGCAATCTTCATACAGTGCTTTCTTCTCAGTGCCTAGTACAAGAATGGCCCTTATCATTCTAAATTCATGGGCTGGTAACCAAGACCAGCTCCAGTGGTGACCACTCAGTGGTGAGTGACTCTCACCACTGGTTAGAGAGAGAAAACTCACTCTCTGTGTTTTTGGAACAGGACTGAAAAACACCCTCTGTGTCCCTGAGAGCAGGACACAGCCTGGACATTGTTTACAGAGTCTGCTGTTGGGAAAGTGATCTTTCCCTTACGAAGAAGAGCCTAGCAGGTGTGCTGCTAGAAAATTCAGAAAACCCCAAATCATAATTACCACAGAGAGATAAGCAGCTATTTGCTGATAGTGTGATAGCTGCACACGTAGTTTCTCCTTTTTGAAGATACAAACCAATCAATGCAAGGATTGTGGGGAAGTAACTAAAGAGAAGGTTGCCACAGATCCTGTTAAAAGGGATATTATCAGCAACTGCTAATGATGCTGTTCAGAGATCAGTCCTGGCTTAACCCTGCACATTCTGTGGATTAATGACGTGTGTGGAGGAGCAGACGTGCGCCGGAGCCTGCGGTGGTGTGAGGCCAGTGAGGGGCTGCAACACTGGGGGCTGCAAAATCACATATAGAACTGATAGCACAACCTGGCTATTTTTGCACTTTTGAGGTCAAACACAGATTTATGCTATGATTGCAAGTGTTTTGGGAGTGCTGGAGGAGCAGCAGTGTGGTGGGAGGGACCCAGTGTGGGCTGGGCAGGCGAGGCTTTCAGAGCCCCACAGCAGGGCTGGTCTGGATCAGCTGGGATGGCTCCAAATGGGGCTGGGCACAAAAAGGAGTTTCAAAATGGAGCTGTGGAAAAGACTGTATTCCAGATCTGGAGTTTTCTTTGAGATTAGAAACCAAGGGCTTTGTAAGAGTTTTTGGATTCTGTGAGCAGCTATACATAAAGGGTTTGAAAGGAGACCAGGTTGCAGTGTCTTTGCAGCAGGGTAAATGATATTAAATTCTACTATACTATATTAATATCATACTGCAGAACCACTGTTGATCCTCTGCAGAGGTGGAAGATATGGTTTTCCCTTGGTGACTTTTTCTGCTGCTAACTTAGTTTTTTAAGCCTCTTGGGCTCCAGGCTGCTCTGTGTTCTCTCAGCCAGGGCATCCATTAAAGGGTTTCCCAAGCCTGGATACCTGGATCAGGTTGCTGTTACCTGTGCCACGCTCCTCTTTGTGGGTTTACATTGCTGAATTACCAATACATTTCCTTCTTGTTGAAACAGTGCTCTGAGTTACTCCACTCTGAGTCAGTCCTGCTCCTTTTTCCTCTCCCCTGCCAGAGGTGTTTGTTTAGTTCAGGCTCACATGTGCCATGCCTGAGCTGTGATACTGCTTGGTGGGTGTGGATGTGAGGATTTTTTATTTATCACCAGGGTATCAGAGCAGAAAAAGTCTCATATATTACAGCAAGATATATTTTTTTCTGTGTGGTAGAAGGCGTATAATGTGAATTTTAAAAGTTACTACATGAGGTTACTTTGTGTTAAATTGCCATTGAATTACCATGCTTTGAGCTAAGAGCTTTAAGAAGCACAGACTTCAGTATTAAACAAAAACCTATTCAGTCTACTTTGACATCAGCTCCCCATGCTGCACAATGTTCATTTATTTTTAAGCTACAATTTCGCCTGTATTTGTAATAGAGAACAATGCTGCGAATGCACAAAGGAATGTCGCAAGCAGGTAGGGATCAAAGTGGCTGCCGATCACACCTCCAGAAAAAGCTAAAGGCTTGACTTGAAAGGTGCCAAAACTAAAAGGATAGGACTGGGCATTGTAGTCTGAGAAGCACCTGCATCTGTAATTCTTTCATTTTCCTTTCAGGAAAGCCTTAAGTGGCCGAAAATTCTAGTAAATTAATTTTATTCTGGTATCTTAGTGTACCTATGGTACTCTAGAAAGACTCTAAACAAGAGCAGCATGTGTGTTTGCTTTGCATTTAGTTGAAAAAACCTATCAGAGAAAGAAGGTGGTCACATGGTTAGCAATGACCATAGTACAAGGTTTTCTGGAGTTAATTTCCCATTATATTAATATTTTTCTCTTCTCTTTATTATCCACTCAGAAGCTATTAAAACTCCTAATGAAATGACAAATAATACAGCATGTTTTGATTTACATTGGCAAAAATTTCACTGAAGCTGTGGAAAAACTAATTGGACTCCTGTGGTGGCAGCTCGTGCCAGTCTCTGCTGTTTGCTGGAGTGTCCCTGGAAGTGCTGCTGACAGAGCTGTCTGTGCTCTGGATCTGTTCAGTGGGAAGGACCTTGGCTATTTCTGTGCCAGGGATAATGTGCACTCTGAACTCCTGTCTCTGTTTGCTGCAAGGAAGGGGCTGTTAAAACTCTACACTTTGCTCTTTTAAAACTTGTTTTGGAAAAAAAAATGCTGCAAATAGCAGCTCAGAGTTTTGAGGATCATAGCTTAGGAAACCTTGCTGGGTTTTTTTTGTGCATTTCAAGAGATCTTGGATGTTGTGAAGTTTCATTAACTGGGCTGACAGACCATGCATTTATATTCCTGGGCACCAAATGAGCAAAAGAAACCCAGTCTTACAGACAGCAGTCCAGGTTGATGCTGCCTGGGCAGGCTTCCCTTGCTCAGGTGCAGTCTGCTAGCAAGTCTGAAAGTCTCCAGGCTTGTTTAGTGGCAATAAAACTTCTCAAAAATTGAATGACTAACAGGAAGGTCCCTGGATTATTAATGTGAAACTTCAGAGAAAAGAAAAGAGTTGTAAGTGAAAACAAATAATTCCCTTCCAGCTTCATATTCACTATGGCACTGCCAATATTTAGGTAGGCATGGACACATAAATTTCTTCAAGTAGAGGTCAGAGTGTCAAAACACTTGCAGCATAAACTGCATCTTTGGTACCAGTGGGATCCCTGCAGCTGCTGAAAGGTCGATGAATATATAAGGTGAAAGGTGTGTGAAATAGTCAGAATAAACTAAAACACACTAGTGAATTTTATTTATTTTCCTGAATGCTGATGAATTTGACAGTGTCCGTTGCACATTTTTTATTAATGTGTTCAAATAGGCAGATTGAAAAATAGATCTGATGAAATGAGATACATTGCAGGTGCCTCTCTGAAACCTCAGATCCGTGGAACAAACTCAAATAATGCAGTTAGTGTCTTCTGAGCTCAGTCTGGCTTCTTCCTGAGTAATGAAGATGCAGTGCCCTCAGTTCAGAGCAACATTCTGCTCTGCTGAGCACCCAACTGCATTTAATGGGAGTGCCCACAGTGTGCTAAACGCTGCTCCAAGAGCATTGTCTTCTATGCTGTGACTGGCAGGGTGCAGAAAAAGAGAAGTGCAATTAGGAGCTCTTGCTTGGCAAGATTATCTCTGGGAAACTTCTGTTTGCACCCAGCTTTGCTTGCTTGTGTCATAAGGGAGTGGAAGTCTTTGAAGGCGGGCGCAGAGCAGCTGCTGCCCAGGGACAGCTCTCAAGATGTTTGCTTTGGTAAAAGAAACCAAAGAAATGGACCCTTTCTAAAGAAATGTAAGAGGGGGAGTATCATTTTATTTTGGATTTTGGAGCTCCAGTTGCTATCCAAAGTTATGAATTATTTTTCTAGGCATTATGCATCCACCACTGCTGCCAAGTTTGGATGATGGTTTTTTTTTCAGATCCACAAATGCTTAACAAGTTATGAACACCACAAGCCACAAGAAAACCTTCAAATGGTATTTGCACCCTATTAGCCACCAGAGACTCCATACCCTATATTTTGCTGCCTGGGGAAATACTAGTTACCTAATTTTTGTCTGGTTGGTTGGTTGATTTTTTCATTTTAAAAGATAGAATCTATTTTGAATGCAAACGTCTAAAACTTAGGATAACAGTTCACAGATTTGTAAAGGGCTAAAACCCTTCCCAAACTTAATCAATGATCATGGTCTCTGATTTTTTATATTCTGCACCATGAAGCTTGAAATAGGTGATCCTGCACTTTGTTACCTCCAGAAACATCATTTTATATAGAGGAATTTTCAGGTGATCTCATCTCTTTGCTGCAGGCTCGGTACATGATATTTCCTAATATTATTTTAAGATTAAATATAACTGATAAGCAATTTCCTTGTACATACTAGGAAAGGGAGCTTAGATGTGTGTGGGAAGGGAGCCCAGCAGGGTTATGGCAATCCAGGTTTTGGGGTAGAACCACTCTGTGTGCAGTTCTGACTATCACTGCTGTGCCTTTAATGGGCTTATCCCTGCCCACCTTGCTTTCTTCAAGCAGTTTGTGGCCATCACAGGACACTTCTCATTTGGCAGCTGCTGTGCCTGTTGTGCAGATTTATCTCTGCAGCCACAGCTGTGAACATTTTTATTGGCTGCTGTCAGAAAGACTCACACAGAATCCATCCTTGAATAGTCTCAGTAAGTGGGAACATTTCCCTAGCATAATAGTAATAAACTACTGTTTGAGGATTTATGATGAACATAAGTTTTGTGTCAGTTTTTCATCAGAGCACGGAGCTATCAGGGTAGGAGGAAATGCCATCACCCGAGCCTCAGTATTTTGATGGCATCCAGAGGCAGGCACACAGCACTCTGTCCCTCCAGTGGAACAGGGCACAATTACACTGTTGACTTATTTCAGATATAAATTGTGACCCACGTTTTAAAGCAAGTTTCATAACAAAGGGAAAAAAGATATGTGCCAGTGAAAACTGCTGAAAATTGCAATGTCAGCAGTGTCAAGATCCTGCCTGGCTCATCCATTCCTCTGGAATGTGTTTGGTACAGCAACAGAGACTGTTGTGGGTAAGTTTTTATGCAGGGGTTTTGGTCCACCACAAGAACGTCTCATGCCCTTCTCAACACCTGGATAACTCTCAACACAGCATGGCTTAGCTAGTTCATACCACATTGAATGTTTGAATGGGAACTGAATGCAAATAACCAAAAAGGAGGACAGACTGGCAGGTTTCAGGAGTCAGAACTTCCAGATCTGTTTCTACTTCTTCCAGGTACTTCCTGGGTGATGCAGTCAACAGTGTTCACTGTAATTAAGGTTTCTGAAAAGACAATATGTGATAGAGCAGAAGTGTTCCTCTAGTTCCAGTCCCCCCTGCCACAGGCAGGGTCCCATCCAGCCTGGCCTTGGACATTTCCAGGGATATGGCAGCCACAGCTTCTCTGGCAATCTGTGCTGGGCCTCACCACCCTCAGAGTAAAGAATTTCTTTCATACATCTAATATAAATCTAATATAAATCTAATATAAATCTCCCCTCTTTTAGTTTAAAAACATTCCCCTTGGTCCTATCATTGTGTCCCCATTTATAAAGTCCCTCTCCCTCTTTCTATAAGCCCCTTGTAAGCACTGGACAGTGGCAATGAGGTCTCCCTGGAGCCTTCTTTTCTCCAGGCTGGAGCATCCCAGCTCTCCCAGCCTGGCTGCACAGCAGAGGTGCTCCAGCCCCGAGGATCTTGGTGCTGGTCCAACAGGTCCATGTCTGTGCTGGGCTGGAGCCCCCAGACCTGGACCCAGCTCTGCAGATGGGGCCTTGGGAGGGCAGAGTAGAGAGGGAGAATCATGTCAGTCATTTTAAATGTTCACAAATTGTAACTGAAGAAAACCAAAGTTTTTCCCTCCCTAAAGTTCACATGCAGTGGAGAGACCTTGTTCAGCTGGTATTTAAAGTGGCAGTGGCAGGCTGAGGTCTGTCAGACTTCATTTGGAAAGTGCCCATGCTTGTGATTAGAGAGCAGAGTAGTCAGAAAATATATTGTGGGGTTATTAGAAGGGACTTACTTTCAGTGTCAGCTCTTGAGTGTGAAGCCAAGTGACAGACTAAAAGCATTCAAAGCAGCTCGTGGTTAATTCCACCTGCCAGCAACAGCTTCTTCATTACAAGGAAAAGGAGGGAAGGAAATACAAAGAAAGCCACATATAATACCCCTATGAGTTTTCAAGCTTGTTTTCTGTCATATATAATTGCAGTTTATAACCCTCTAATTAACTTAGTAAATGTAATTCCTGTTTTTTTTGAAGCAGTAGGAATTCTGATGGAAGACTTAATTTGGCCCGATTTTCAAAAGGCATTTTGATGCCTGATTTTTTAAAGGGGTGTTGCACTTATGTTTTAGAATAGCTGCACATGATAAAACCAGACATGCTGTGGTAAGAAGAGCTTTGTGCAAAAGGGATGGCAGGAAACAGAGACGGGACAGAGGGTAAGACTGTGCTGCACTTATCTGGCATTTATTTAGTTGTCTTTCTTGGCAATCTCTGAATTTATATGAAATTTTCTCATCCTGCCAATGACATTTCATGTCCAGTACTTGTGACTGTCAGAAGCTGGTAAGAATTGCAATTCTTTGTATTATTTCTCTGTTACTTTTGATGCCGTGAAAGTTCAAAGCTTTGAATGAGTTCTGACTGTGCTATGTCTTCCTTGGAAGTTAATGGAAAATATTGGCATGGTTTGACACAGAGACTGAAATTTGATGTGCTCCTGGCACAGCTCAGGTAGATTCCTGACCTCTGAGAGGAGTAAGAGCAGTTTTGCTTCAAATGTCTGGAGACCAAGAGGGCAGGGGGGCAGCTTTTGCCCAGGTTGTTGCATCATGCTGTCCTTGGCACAGTGGCCATTATAGAACCTTAGAATCATTAAGGTTCATAGCAAGGGAATATTATTCTCTCACCTATTTAGTTTTGGTTTTTCTCTTAGCAAGGGAAAGCTTTGAACTGAAAATTAGCAATTTAATAATTTCTTCATTTCACAAAGAATGGTGTCTAGTCATATGTCACACCTGAAACAGAGATCTCAGAAGTTTTGAGTATTACAGGTTTCTCAATTCAGACAGTTTTCACTTTCTGTCTCTAAGAAAGAAGCTACTTGAGGTGACTACTGATTCTGGGACTTGGAAGAAGACTTGAAAGCACTGCCTCTTGGGCAAACTGGACAGAACAAATCTGATTTACAGACTAGTGCTGGATTTCTGAAAGCATTTCAGTAGTGCTTAAGTAGTTTAAGACCACAAGTACCATTGACTTGAAAGTCAGTAAGATGTTTTTGAGAATCCAGTCAGTTGTTTTGTAACATATAAATTCTCCTGCAGCAATGGCAAGCAAAAACTGCAGTTACTGACTGCCCTCCCCAAATTACATCCTCACCTTCAGCTGGATCTCCTTCCACAGAACCATTGGAGGTCATGCCTTTAGCAGAGCCATGGCACACCAAAGAAAGGTCTGTTCCATCAGGTTTAAAATCTTGAAAGAAAATATCTAGAGCACAAAAGTTTCAGCATGGGCATTTGGAGGAAAATCTATATTGGTTATTTAAAGACTGGAGCTGTATTGCTTCTTTGCCTCTGGATATTTCTGTGCTGTAGTGCTCTCAAAGACATAAGGTACCAACAGAGTTACTTATGAGTTGTGGTGGGTTTCACTGTTTTTTGTGAGGGCTAATTTTGTGTCTCTTTAGGCAGCCAATTTAGGTATTTTCTGTAGGATTTCCATATATTCAAGGAAGAAGGAAGGGAAATATTACAAGGTATGAGCCTTGCTGTGGATTCACAGTATATAAAAGTACAGCAACAACAGAGTCATGGGCCATATGGGCCATCTTTTATAAGTGGACTTACTTTTTTTTTTCTAAGTAGAGACAAAGAGTCAGCACTAACAAAAACATATTCCTGTATAACAAGAGGGCTGGAAGGCAAGCTACCCTCTGAATCTCTTGCAGCAGGTACAAGGATTTTATCACATGATGCTGATGCAGTTTGTACTCATTTTAATGTTATAGCAAGTGGAGAAAGAGAAGATTCACTGTTCCAGGATGATACTGAAGTTTTTGTTGTATTTAATTGTGACTGGAAATGTAGCTGTAATAGATGGTGTGTTTTCTCTCCCTGGGCTGCCTTTCCTTCCCTGCTATCAGGCTTGAAAAATGCAGGAAGTGTCACAGCAAGACCATTGCATCTGTGGTGCTGTGCTTCAACAGCTTCTGCCATGAATTCTCATATGTGCACTGTAAACACAGATATTGAAGTTTGCATTTTGCTCTTATTTCATAATATTATTTATTTATAGCATAAAATAAAAATTATTGTGTCAGGTCTCTGTAGCATGCTTCCAGACTGCCCAGTGGAATTTCAACTGAAGTAGTAGAAAACTTGAGGAGGAGAGCATTTTCCTCCAAACCCATTACAGCCTTTCCAGAAGGGGCTAAAATTAAGGTTGGAAATGTGCCTTTTCCTTCTTCCTTTCCTAACAAGAAACCTGATTTTGTTCCCTGTCTTACAAACCCATCTAATCTTTGTAAGTCTACCAGCTCTCATTTTTCTTTTTCTAGTCCTATAGTATTTTCTGCTCTTTGCTGAAATGATTGTCCAGAGGAGGTAATGAGTTTTGTGGGAGCAGGAGGCTGGGCAGTAATGACATTCAGTGATGGCAGCTCTGGTGGCAGCTGCAGAGGGGCCTGCAGGGGGCTGGGGAAGTGGTGTTCTGCTGTTCTCAGCTCTGGGAGCTCTCCTTAGCACAGCACAGAGCAGGAAATGCTTTTGCTGATGCTGGGAAGGTGAACAGCCCCATGGGGGTGGGTGCTCTCTTCTGGGGCTCCCTAACACCAAATGTAGCAAGAGCCTGTGTGTCTGTAGATCTCTATACCCTCAATATATGTATGAACATGTCCTTCAGCAGTAACACTCAGTGCTGCTGCTTCCACAGGGAGACCTCTAAACTGTGGTCAGTGACTCCCATAAATTTGTCCATGTGGTGAAAAGTTTGAGGCTGGAGACGTTTGTGGCTGATTTTCATCAGTGCTTGTTTGTGCCTTAGTGCATGGGAGAGTTTGTTCAGGAGCAGTTCATCCTCTGCAAACATTACCTTATGTGCTGCCAAGGGCACTGCTGGCTGCAGTCACCTGGCACCCTGGGACACTTTGCCAAACCAGGGAAGTCCTTGGAAGGTTTACTTCAGCCTCTGTCCTTGTCCCCAGCATAGACCTATAATAAATACCTGTCACTGTTCTCAGTGCAAAGCAGAGGGACTCTCTGAGGCAGCACCTCAGCAATGAGCAGTGTTTAGGTCATTGCACTGAAGTGACAGCAAACAGGGTACTTGGGTTTGCTCTTTTTCCTGAGCATACTGCATTTGTTTGTGGCCTTTTAGCACAAAATGGTTAGTTCCTAGAAAGTGTCCCTGGCAAAGGGTGAGCAGCTGTTACCCCAGGGCTTGGTCTTTGTAAGAGGTGATTCCCCTTCCCTCTAGAGACCACCTCAAAGGGCTGAGTGGATATAGGACTTTGGTCCTGTTAGCATAAGAGATTTGATAACAGGATGCCTCAGCAGAGCAAACAGAACTTTGAGAATTAAATCAAGATTTCAAGAAGATTCAATCAGACAGGTTTACCAGAATATGAAAACTTCATTAACTCTGCAAGCAAAGGAATGTTGTAATATGCATAAGTTTGTGTACTTGATTTTTACCTAATCTTTGTAGTAAACATTGCTAGCCCTCCTGAAACAGTTTATAAGTCTTTGTAAGTTCCCAATAGGATTGGATTCTGATGAGCATTCAGCTTCCCCATCTCTCTCCATCTCTGACAAGTCAGGCTTTACTCGGGGTGCCCAGGGCTGGACCTGGCAGAAAGGCAGTGCCAGGGCCAGTGTTGCTGAGCTGGGCTCAGCCTGCAGAGCCAGGGAGGCTGGTGAGTCTGGCAGGTGGGCTAGGACAGCCTCAGGAGGGGGTGCTGCACATCTGCTCTGCATCTGCCCCACCTGCAGCACAGCTGCTGCTGCAATGCTGTGCTGGGGAGATCTTAAGGCTGCTTATGACAGCAGGGTGAACATCTCCACCCTGGAGGTTCAAAGTCTTTGCTATTCACCACAAGTCCAGGCCAGCCTCCTAGAGCCATAAATGAGCCTTAATTAGATGGCATAAAATTAGTAGGTGAGAATTCTCTTAATTGGGACACCACAGTGGATCCCATTATCTCCCCTAAAGGAAAAGTAATTTATTCTGTAGAGCTTTGAATGTAGCATGTTCACACGTGGTAGGAAGAATTCATGGCAGATAAGTCTAAAAAGGCAAAATAAAATATCAATTAAATTTATAAAATACTCACTGCATTAAATTTATTTTTGTCTTTCATTTTTTACTCTTTTTGGGATAGCTTGTTTGATAAAAGACAAGAGATGGGTGTTTCATGCCTGAACCACACCTGGTAAAACACCACTTTGCTTCTCAATACTGACCAAATGTTGCCATTAAGCAGAATATTTGATATTGCTGTCATGCTCAAGTAGCAGCTCTTGTCAATTTATGTCATTAAACAGAATTGCTTTCCTTGAGGAAAACTCAATTAAGAGAACTCTGAGTAACAGTGAATAGTCTGCTGTGCTCCTGATGCTGCTGATCATGCCACTGATCCCTTTGATGACTGTTCAAGGCCTTAAATCAGGCCAAAGACTTCCATGAAAATAGCTCAGTTTTCCATGGATGTGAACACGTGTGGAAAAGGAAATAATGAATTTTTCATTTTGGATTTATAACTGTGACTTTGAGTTCATATTCCGCCAATCATGCAAGCTAAAATATGAAGGAATAATATTGAAATATCTGTTATTAACAAGAGATTAATGATAGATGTGTAGAAATCAGTGCCCTGATGTTTCATATGGCAATTAGCATGGCAATGATTCACGTTTTTATATGAAATTTGGCATAAGGATTGGAAAGCCTAAAGGTTGTAGATCAGAGATGATTATCTGTACTGTATTACTGAGAAACAGAAAGGACCAGTTGCACACAGCCTTAGAACAACTTATTTACTCTCACTGTGGAAACTGCCAGGTTTTTCTACTTTCAGAAATTCTTTTCTTTCAAATGTGATTTGATAGAAGAATGGAAGAGTTGATGATGAGTGGAAAATTGACCTTTTGTTTGTGAATTTAAAACACATTTCCATCTTCTGCACAATTCTCCTATTTGTAATTACCAAAATCAACATTATCTCTCAACAACAGAAAGGGTGAATGTGATTAAACACCCACTCACTTGGAACAAGTGGTATCTTGATTCATTTAATTTAGAACATCTGAAGCTGTCAGTGACTTGCCATCTGCTGGGGGTACCTGCTGTAGTCTGCAATGCCCTCACAGCCACTGGTCACATAAGAGAGATCAGGTTCCCTCCTCCACATGGGAAAGCATTTGTGTAGTTTTCACCTAGACAAAAACTGGGCAACATAAAGTGCCTCAGAAGGTGTAAATTAATTGTTCCCCAAATCAAATTTGTAATGCCTCTGAGTTAATTTAGCAATGCTGTGGTAAAAAGAGTCATGGCATTCAAAATTGACAGTGTATGCCCAAATGAAGATCTCATTATGTGAATACTTCTGAGAGATGTGGATCCCAGCTGCCTTGTCAGTGCTTCTCAAAATGTTTCTAAGTGGGCACCGATTTAAATTAATGCTAGAGGACGGAAGTTTAATGGTTTTTGTTTTGTTTTGCAAACTAGGCACAGTCATTGTGACAGGGGATGCAGCTGTGGTAGGGCAGGAGAGACCTGGGCTGCTCCCCTCTCCCCACCCCTGGAGCGCCTGGTTTGAGGGGCAGGTGCTTCATGGCACGGGAAGGTGTTGAAATTTGCTTTCTTGGCTGCACCTTTTATGCAGATAAGTACCAAATATCAGTTCCCAGTTTCATCAGCCTGGCACCTTTCATGACCATTGTGAAAGCTTTTGAGATTTCTGTAGTCCAATGTCTATCTTAATTTGCATTCTACTCAAAATTAAACTCGGCCTTTCCTAAAGAAGTCTGAATTGGTAAAACCAGTGCCAGTAACACAACAATTAGTTGAATGCTCTTTGAAATAACCTGTGGAAGAAAGGAAAGAATACACTACTCTTAAATGGGAAATATAATGCTAGAGACTGTTAAAATTAAAGTAAAACACAAAATATAGTCAACAAAATGATGTAATGCTGGTTAATGATTTCTGTTCCATCTATAGCTTGGCATCAAACGCTGTAGGCATAGAAAAGCTGGCATAAAGCCCACAAAAGGTAGCAGAAGTATTTCCTCTGGCTTCAGTTTGCTTTGCATTAGAAGCTGATTCTTCTGAGGTATCAAGTATACAATCATTTATTCTTTAAAATACCCAGGAGTTTTTCATCTTGCAGTGCTACAAATCTTGGCAGGTTCAAGGTTTTTCTTTGTAAATATATCTAGTGCAGATTCAAGCATTTTTCAGATTAAATTTCAAAACTTGGCCTGTATATGACCATGTAGCATCTTGGGAAAGAAGGAAAACTATTTTAGAAATAGTAGAGAAAGTAAATGTGGAATGGTTTCAAAATCAACTCAGCTTTCCAGAGCGTAGGGGAAAAGCCTCGTATTTATGGCCCCTTAACCCCACTCCCCAATTCCTTTGCAGAAGTGTGCTGGGTGCCTTTGGATTTACCACACATAAATTGGCACTGTCAGCATGGAAAATGCATTCCTGTTAGTTCTCACATCTTGCTTTTATATTTTTGTCCGGGGTCAGGAGCTCTGCTTGGGGTCTGATTCTTCCACTCCTCTGGGCTGTGCAGTGTGGGGAGAGCAGAGCTTGGCACCTGGGCCTGGCTCAGCAGGGCTGGGCACTTGGGCACAGTCCAGGGGGATCTCGTGTTTAAAACACTAAAAACTTCTGCACTGCTTTAGCACCTTCCAAAATCCTGCCCAAAGGCTCTCTGCTTTCATCTCCCTTGTGGCTCTCCAGAGTTTCCCACACTGTGAAGTGTCCATGGCTGCAGAGGGGCTGTCTGGAGTGTCCTGGGTGAGAGCCACAGGTGCTGCTGGCACTCAGGTTTGGCATAATGCCCCGGGAAATATTTCACTTAAGTTACAATTTTAGCTCTAGTTGAGACACTTAATTGTTTGGAAATTCTCTAGTGTAAAGAAAAATTAGTAATGTAGGGAAGAATACCTTTGTAGTCCTAGGGATTTGGAAAGAAACTTCTGCAGATAAAATTTGAAGTGAAGAATTTAGTAGATTTGACTTCTCAGAGCTCTAAGCCCACTCCTTGGTGGAAGAACAAGTGGTTTCACTGTCCTGTGGCCCAGTTCCTCTGCACAGAATGAGGACAAACTCAGCTCCTTGGGCACAAGGCTGGTCTGCCTTGTTGGTTTAGGCTGTAAATTCTCAGGTGCTCTATGTCTGTGCACAAACAGCCCCAGCCCTGCTGTCTCTGCTTTCATCTTCTTCCTGTAAGATGAAGAATGACACATCCTGGAAGCATCACTTTGGAAAACCACATATGTTTGGAGTCTAAATCACATTTGGCTTGGTAAATAGATCCTCCAAACCAGGTTTTGTTCTCAGGTGCAGCCAGTGGCTGTGTGCTTTGTCACTCCTGGGACTATGTTTGTTCTGGGGTGTTGATTCCAGCTGAGGGGTGGCTTGCAGGAAAATCAGAGCAAAGCAGGGCTGGCCATGGGCTGGAGTTTTCTATCTGAGCTACAGTTCTCTGCATTTTCTGTGGTTGTTCCCCCTGTCTGTACTTCTGGAGCTGTGCCTGTGCAGGTGTTTGTTGTGTAGGGCTGCAGTGCAGGGAGCAGAGGAAGGTGCCCAGGCAGCATCACCCTCTGTCATCCCCGACAGCTGATGCTGTTCACTTGACCTTCCCAGCACTCTCACCTGCCTTGGTCTCTCCTACCTTAACAAAGCACAGTGCCTGCCAGACTGGTGCAAAATATCTCTCTTTCAGAGTGCTGTTTGTTTGCTTGTAAAAGGAACATAAATTGTAATTTCGATAACAGGTTATAAAATCATTCCTTAAATAGAAACGTTTATTCTTATCCTATCAGTAGAAGTGTCTGGCTAAGAGATTTGGAATCAGTCAAATGATTCATATTATGGGTAAATTTTATCACTTCTAGAGCAGGGAAGTAATTTCCATTTCTTTTTTAGCGCACTGTGAGCCAATATAGGCTAAATTGTGGGGAGTCATGCTGCAGACTGTTTTGATGGAGAAGTGTGTGTGGGGAGAGTTAAAAGAGAGCTTATCCAAATGTTTAAACTCCTTATTCTCTCATACCCTCTCATACCCTCAGTGCTGCATCTGACAGCTTTATATTTAATCAGTTCTCAGTGTCTCTCCTGTACAATTTTTATTTTCTCTCAAGTTATCAGAAAGGGTTTAAACATCATCTGATTATGGCTCTCCTTCCCAACATCTTTACAAAACAGGTGCCCAGATCATAGAATCACAGAAAGGCCTGGGAAGGGACCTTAAACTCATCTCATTCCAACTCCTGCCATGGCAGGGACACCTTCCCCTGTCCCAGGCTGCTCCCAGCCCCAGTGTCCAGCCTGGCCTTGGGCACTGCCAGGGATCCTCTGGGCACCCTGTGCCAGGGCCTGCCCACCCTGCCAGGGAACAATTCCCAATTCCCAAGATCCCATCCAGCCCTGCCCTCTGCCACTGGCAGCCATTCCCTGTGTCCTGTCCCTGCAGCCCTTGGCAATTGTCTCTCTCCATCTTTGCTGCAGCTCCTTCAGGCCCTGCAAGGCCCCGCTGAGCTCAGCCCAAAGCTTCTCCTGTGCAGGTGAACAATCCCAGCTGTGCCAGCCTTTCCTCCCAGCAGAGCTGCTCCATCCCTCTGCTCATCCTGGAGCCTCCTCTGGGCTCTCTGCAGCAGGCTGACAGATGTTTATGCAGATGTTTGTGTGACAGTGCTGCAGTTTGGGTACTGGGCAGTGCTGCTCTGTGGATGCTTTGCAGTGCAGGGTGGACCTTTCACATCAAATCAGGCTATTCAGTGCTAAGAGTTAGCTTTGCTTTTTAATCATCTCATTTGAAAACCACTGTTTTTATTTTTGAAAGTGGCCTGCATACCAGGCCTTTACTTTAGTGTCTGAATTTTCCTCCCAGGAGCAGTGGGATACAGGACTTCACTAAATGAACTGACAGAGACACCCCTTATTTACAGGAACCTTCCCAGCACCTTCTCTCCTGACTCCTGCTGTCTGAAATTGCTCCTTCCATAACAAGTGCTTTTCAGAGACTGTTTTCATTTCAGTTGGATGTGTTTGCTGACCATGTCAATTTTTGTTTAAAATGATCCAAAGATGCTGTTTGCAAGGTGACCACTTTGCTTACAGGTCTTAAGTTCAAGTGGCAATATCAAGGGAGTAAGGCTTAATAACTGATCCTCTGGGAGAAAAAAAAGAGCACCCAAAATTAAAAACCTCACATAATTCCATTCAGTTGGGTTTTTTTCCCCTACCATTTAAAATTAATTACTTTGCAAACCTCTTTTTTGGTGGGGGGCGGGGGAGGAAGAAAAAAAACTCAGATAGGGGAAAAATTAAAATATTGATCAAGGGCACAGAATAAATTACAAAAAAAATCGAAGTATAAGCAAGATGAGAGCAGGATAAAATGACAATATACAGCTGAGAAAAACCAGCTGGTTTTAAAGCAGTTTATAAAAAATGATAAGGCTGTATGTGCACTGTGGTTGTTTTACGTCTGTGCATCTGCAGAAAGCTTTAATAACAAACCCCAGTTTTGCATACAGCTGTCCTGGTTGTAGCTCTGGTAGCATTCCTGAGCTTTGCTGGATGTAAAGCAAAGCCTGTGTGGGGCAGATCCCAAAGAGGGAAGAGGGACAGTCTGCAGGTGGGTGAGGCGTGGCAAACCCCCAGCTGCTCCTGGGGCAGGGGAGGAGAGAATCCCACCAGTGCCCAGCCCTCTCACTGAATTCCTGTGAATAAAACAGCAATCTCTTGATTCTGTAATAACCAAATTGTAGCCCCACTGCTGGATTTTCCTTTTCTGTGTGCTCCTGAGGGATGCAGTGTGTCAGCTGCCCTTACCTCCCAGGGGTATTTCCCTGGAAAGAAATGCAATGTGCTACTGCTCAAATGCTTGCCTGGGTGCTGGGATAACAAAGACACCTCACCAACAAAGGAAGCTGAACCTTTTCATCAATTGCATGTAAAATTCAGAAATAGGAGAGAATAGCCATTTCAGAAAAGCTCTCACACCATGTAGCTACTTCTTTCTATGTCTAAATCATTACAGTGCAGTCTGTGCTGAGAATATCTAACCTGTTTGCATTTCATTTGTTTATTTTGTCAATATTTCAGAACTAAATCCAGGAACAGTTCTTTTATTTCAGCATACTAGCAAGTTCTCATACCACTGATAATAAATATTTTAAAAAGCTAATTTAGAAAAATAATTATTAAAGCTACTGTCCTTTATTTGAACAAAGAAGTTAAATCTTTTGAACGTCATAAGCACAGACTTGTAAGTGCTCCTCAAGCACCAGACTCTAATGTTGATGTCCTTCTTAGCAGCTCATCAAGTGGACTTGTTCAGTCCTTGTGGTTTTGCTGTCATTTCATTTATTACAAGGGAATCAATATTCTTTCGAGTATAATTTGGTAATATACAAATGAGTATCACAAGGTACATATTTTGCATGGTAAACAATTATGGAAGCCAAAAATATTCTCTGTGCCTCTGTTCCAAAATTTTATACTACTTATAATTCAGTACATGAACCTTCTAATACAGTGTCAACAAATTGCTTATGAACCCCTTGAAAGCCAGTCCAGATTAATAATATTAGATGACAAGAACTCTCATAAAAATTAACTTCAGTATCTTTCCTCATTAGTGAAGGCATGTCAGACATAAAGAAGCCTGTAATTGCTCTGCAGGAATATTTTATATTTGTTTTTAATCAAGACATTTAAAAAATGAGTTCCTTTTGAAGGTTCACTGGTGGCAGTTGAATTGCTATTTAGGCCAGTTTTGTTATATTTCCTCCATTTAGCTGGGTAATTCACCAAACTGTGAAGACACTTGGCTGTGTTCAGGGATTTGCAATTTAAGTAATCTGTTTTTATTTGGGACGTTTCAGACTTACTGCAAGCTCTTTGATCATCTGGATTTTGTTAGTGATAGTTTTACTGTAGATGTCTGAAAGAAATATCTAAGAACAAGACCCTCATAGTCACTTATTCTTTCCTTTCCTCTACCCAGGTGCACCCATGTTAGCTGTGGAGGAAACCCCAATGCTGCTTTTTTTAAAAATGCCATGAATAATTAACTTACCATAACAACTACATTTAAAGTAGTTATCTCTACTTTAAATGTAGTTGTTATGGTAACAACTCTATCTCTATCAGTAAAAAGTTTTTAATTTCACAGCATACTGAAACAAATATAGATGCCTAGTTTTGGAAATTTGCATGCCTTTGGAAGTTTGAAATTTTGTCCTGGGAGATGAATTTTCCTTGTTGCTCCCAGCTGCCTGAACTCTCTCTTAACAACTCCTCTCTATCCTTTTCTTTTCTTTTGACACACTTTTGCAGCTTGCCATGCCCTGTCACTATGATACCAAAACATTACCTTGCCACCAAAACCCTTTTACTCGGGTAATATTTTTGTGAAGTTTCCTTTTTCTCTGAATTCTCTTTCTTTTCCCCTCTTGCTGTTGTCAGGGAGCTTTTTTGTAAGGGAGGCTCCAGGCTGAGGTGCCATGGGGAAGGACTGAAAGCTGCTGGGTGTGGGCAATGGGGAGAAACAGCAGGTGAGAGAATAGAGAATCCCAACCCCACCTAATAAAAAACTGCTTTTTGTACCATCAAGCTTCATTCTCCAGGGAAGTGAAAATCCTTTGTTGTTTTGGGTAAGTTTAAAAAACTCAGTTCTCCTAATGAAATAGGCTTTTGTCTTTTTGTAGTGGGGTTTTTCCTGTTTTTGGTTTTTTGTTTTGTTGTGGTTTTTGGTTGGTTTGTTTTTTCTTTTCTGTTTTGTTTATTTGTTTGTTTGGGGATTTTGTTTTGTTTTGTTTTGTTTTCCTGGAAAATGCAAATGCTTCTACCAGTCAAAAATGTAGCCCAACAGATCTTTCAGTCACTGCTGTCTCTGGTCTTTTGAGTGATTCACTGCTTCCTCTCTTTTCCTTAAATTATTGACTTAGTACCTAACATACATCCCTTCAAATGCAAATTTCTATATACACAATTTTTATCTGTTTAATAATGAAAAGAAATCTTACATTTTTGGGGTCTACTCCATTTAATCTTTTTTATTTCCAATTACTCCTGGTCCAGCCTTTATGACACAATTTATAATATTCTTTTACTTTTGAATTGAGTATGTTTGCAGTTGATCCAACAGAGATGAGTATCACCCTATAGGGACCCAAGCAGGTATGAATTTTTACAGCTCCTTTCATATCTGTAATATTGACAGGGGTTGCCTTTCCAAAGTGAAACTGTGATTCAATTTCTAAAACAAAGTACCTGCTCTTTAAACTGATTTAAGAGAAATGAGTCAATAAGAAAGGAATTGAATTAGTGGACCTTGCTCTTCTGTACTAGAATTAACTCTTTCCTTTTTGGCTAAGTCCAAGGTGATGGGAAGTGAGGAGGCACCTGCATGAGAGTTTGTGATTTTTGACTGACAGACAAGGGGCTTGTAAGGATTTAATGGAATGTATTAATGCATTGTGTTTTGTGCCACACTGAATTGTGTATCATACTCCTGAATGGATTTCTGAATGTAATACATTAGAAGGGAAGTCAGGTTGTTGATAAATAGGAATGACATAATGTGCTAAAAATTAAAACTACAGGGTAATGTGTAGAAAGCTGAATAAACACACCTAAGTGAATTTATAGACTTTTTTGTTTTTTCTTCAGGAATAGGACAGCAATCTCTATCATTATCTCAAAAGATAGGTGAAGAGAAGACTGGGCTTTTATCTGTCCACATAAATGACTGTCATTAATACTATCCATGTCAAAATTCATCAGCAGCAGCTGTCCAGCCAGGTAGCAGAGGGAGCAATTAATTCTTTCTAACAACCACTCCTACAGTTAGGGGACATATAAGACATTCTCTAGCTCCTTTTGTACTATTTGCAAAAAAAAAAAGTTTTTTTTGCTTATTTATAGGTACTGTTCTGAGGAAAATGAAAGACCTGCTGAGTGTGCTGGATGATGTCTAACTCTTGAGCACACTCTTGGGCAGCTGCAAATTCTCCTGTGGTTTGAAGCCTTGTGGACAATGTGTGGGGGACTCAGACATCCCCATGTGCCACCCCTGTGCTGGGGGGAGTGCAGGAGCTCAGCCCCTCAGAGCATTTCCTGACAGCCATGCTCAGGGCACACCAGGACAGTTCAAACAGTGTCAAACACTCACTCTCCTCTACCCAAAAATAAAATCTGTCTCTTGAATTTGGTTTTGCCGTACTATGGAAACCAAGATTGAAATAATGCATGGAGCCCAAAGGACTCGCCTGTTTTTGTGGGAGTTGCTCAGCTCCAGTGATGCCAGGGAAATGCAAGAGTGAGTAAATGGATGCCTGGATAACAGACCTAACTGAAACAAGAACAGAGAACAATTCCTGGGATTTGAATATCTGTAGTGCTTTATGAGCTGATCGTGATGTTCATGCTGCCAATGTGTTCCTTGGGAAAAAGGCAAGGACTGCAGGAAGGAACACCAGGAGAAAGACTTTCAGTGGGATGTACATGTGCACCTCACCTGCTGCTCTGGCATTTCTTTCATGCCCAGCAGAGTTCCATGGAATTTGGAGAACTCCATTATGAAGCTGAAATCAGGGAACGAATAGATTGATCAAAGTATGTGTTGAAGCTGGGAGATGTGAATCCATGCAGGAAAATTTGGGCTAGTTTCTTGAGTTTAGATATATTGGACTCCACTATGACTCCAAGTATGGAAAATAATATTCAAAACCTAAATCTGAAGTCAGTCTCCTGCAAGACAGAAATTTTCCCAATGTGCTGAGCCTTTAGGATATAACTGGAGCATTCAGACATGAGCAGCTTGGAAGATAGTTTGATTTTAAAGAACATAAATAAGGATTAAGGTACATAAATTTCCTGTCTCTAAAATGGGATTCTCAAGTGGCTTTATGAAGCTAAGAATATGTATAGGAAATCTCTTTTATCATAAGCATATTTCCCTTATGGCACGTTTCCTGTATGATCTCTAGAAACAGTTCTATTTTTAGGTGTGTTATTTAAAATGTCTTACTGATGGCACATCTAAGCATTGCTAAAAACGTCTCAAGTGCTTTAATAGGAATGATTTTAAAGCATTTGTCTGGCTTAGTTGCAGCTAGAAATAACTGAAATAAGAAGCCATTAGGAAGCTAGTCACACTTCCTTAAAATTGATACTAAGCTGTTCATAATACATTCTGAACAAAATAACATTTTTTATTTGTTCATTACAGATTGTGCCTTAAGGAGAATGGATTTTATTGCAGTAAACTAAAATAGTTATGCACAAAATAAATACATGATAAAACAAGGAGGCAGAAGAAGAATTTTGAAAACCTGTACACTGTAGATTGTGAAACTCTGTTCAAGTAATGAGACTGGCTTGGTTGATGTCCGTGAGAAAATCTGAGTGGGAACCTGCAGTTGCAAATATCTTGGTGACGTGTGGGACTCTCAGAGAAATGCAAGTACTGGATTACAAGAAAACGAATATTTGACACGCATTTTGTAGCTACCCTCTATAGTTGTCTTTCAATTCTCACCTCCCTAATGCTTGTTATCAGCAGTGAGGCAGACACGGCTGCTCGGTGCTGACAAGCCCCGAACACAAGGTGCACGTCTCTGAAGGCTGGATATACAAAACAAGACAAGCAGCAGCTTTTTCTGATGTCTCAGTGTCATTGCAGCAACAGTACGACACCATTGTGCACTGCAAGTGCTGTGAAGACTTTAAAACTGAAATTCAGAAATATCAGAGCGCCTTACTGAATTCTGCCCACAGGTGCTGCTGCCCTCAGAGCACCCCCAGCAATCTGAGCGTTCAGGGACTCCTTTCTTCCTCTTGCCTGGTCAGCCTCCATATCTTCCAGTCCTGCCTGTGTGCAAGTAGGTGCCTGCTCAGCCCAGCCCACATGTGGCACACACCTCTCTCCTCATCCCTCTCTTATTAACCTTTGGTGGCTCATCACGTACTTTTGCATGGTCGTAGGATTACGACACACCGGCTCTAGAAAAGCACCCCAATAATTGCCAGTACAGGAATGTGAGGCTCTGTTGGCCAAATTAACTCTGTGCACTGTGGAACCCTGCTGGCAGTAGGGAAGGCTGCACTGTTGGAGTGCTCCTCCTGAGGAGCTGGACCTTTTAACATCGGTGACTGATCCTGAAGGTGCTCCCAGAAAGTGAACAACATGGCACAGACCATTTACAGAGCATGAACTTCTGTTGTTAGCTCATCCTCCCAAGTGGAAAAACACACTACATGAAGTAGTGCTGGCTCTGCATGAGAATCCTAATTACTGCCCTATTCCTTGCCAGGTAATGGAGTAACAAAATGCAAAGCCCCAGACTGTGCTGTTTCTTTCTGTTTCCTCAGTCTCTGAAGGATCTTATCTTACATTTAGATATCATTACAGGTGTGCACCAAAATTGAGGAAGTCTTTCAAAGTTTATAATGTGGGCAGTTTTGTTTTATTTGAGGCAATTACAAAGTGGTAGGGTTTTCCTTAACTTCCTTTCCTGGGCTCAGAGGTTACACTTTCCTTTGATAAAGCATTTACCAAGTGTTGGGTTTCCTTTTAAATGCAGCATCTGTTTAGACCCCGAGTAGGTGGTGACAGCCACTCATACCCTGCTCATAGTACTTGTATCATGTGGGACGTGGTGCAGCAGCCATCCTGCTGTTTCTGTGCTCTAATAAATGAGGAACCTGTGGGTAAATTACAGCTTGTGGTGCGTGATCACGGACATCGTAAACGGCTGCACCGCAGTTGTCTTAGCAACAGCCACAGCCCACAAGCTAAAGAACAGCTTCTTAACTCACAGGCAGATAAAGAGACATTGATGCTTTGTCTCCACATGGAAAAATACATGCACATTGTAATAAGTGTTCTTCTCCCCATTAGAATTAATTTATAGGGAAAGCTGGTGATAAATAGACATTTTCTCTGTTACATGACCAGCCTGCATCCTCATGCATTATGGGACACTGTAACCAAGAGGACACATGCACAGTAAACCTGCAAAATGCCCTTATGCTACCTGACTGAACAGAAATGTACTCTGTACATATGAAAAACATCCTGCCAGAACGCTGCTGAGTTGCCCCAGAGAGGACTTGTCAGGACTGGCCTCATTCACAGATGGCTGGTCCAAAGGGAAGACCCCCTAACTGTTCTGGCCTTGGATCAGAGCTGTGTGTATAAAATGAGCTTTTAGAATCCATTCCCTGTGAGTGAGGCCCATTGAAAAGAAATAATTGATACATGCACCGAAGGTTGAATTATTCCATTGCTTTCCTAATGCATGCTTTTAAATACATGGATTGTGTAGGGCTGACAGAATGAATTGGGCTTGGAGCTGTGTGCTGTGCCTGCTACAGCTTTGTGACAGAGCAATGTCTGTTTGCTGTGCTTTTATCCTGCATTGAAAGGAGAGTGATTACTCTATCATGACGGGATAATTTTCAAAGATTTTACTGGGGATTATTAGTTTTACTGCTCTAATAAACATATAATTAAACAATGCCTCTGTATTATTGGATCCTAGTCTGCTTTGTACACAATGGATTTACAGCATGTCAGTAAATATTGGAACTGTGATGCAGTAATTAAGATTTACATAAACCTTCTCTGGGAGGAGAATGGGAGATTTTCACTGAGAGACTTGGCTGAACTGGTTGGAAAGTACCTGTTTTGTTCAAGTACAGCAGTATATAAAAGGTATAGTTTTATTCAAGATTTCAGCCTTAAATATAGCATAGACTGCACTTTGAGGGGATGGAAGTTCAAGGCAGCACTCCCTGACATAAGCCAAGGCAAATGAACATCTAATCTTCAATCTCTTGGGTTGAAGATTAGAGACCTTGAAGCAGGAGAACATATTTGGGAGCTCTCTTCCTCTTCTTGGCTGTTACTGCTTTACTCATTTTGACATGCCCTGTATTGCCAAACGCTTTCCACCAAAGGACTGGAGCTGAGATGCTCAAACCTGACATTTGATTAAAAACACAGCATCCTTCATTTGAAGTGGTGGGCTTTTTTAATGGGGAATAAAAAGATCCAAAAAGATATTAAATTGTCAATCAAACAGATAGGAGTTTGGAAACCATACTTTATGAAGGAGAGCAGACTTTAGGCTGCTCAGGGAACTAGTGAGTTAAATCCCCAGGGAAAATGCTGTGGCAGGTGCTGGGTCCATCAATGCTGTCACTTTTTAAGCATCACCTCCTAAAGGCACTGGAGCAGCAATTCCCAAATGTCAGAGGTCAAGCCGGTGAGGCAGAAGGGTGGCTTGGCTGATCAGCAATCTCCTCTTGGAAATTAAGCAAAAGAGGAAGGTACACACCCAGTGGAAGCAAGTCCAGCTGCCATGGGAAGAACACAGAGATGCTGCTCACCACCATGGGGAGATAATCTTTGCAGCCAAAGCTCAACCAGATCTGAAGTTGCTAGAAATGTGGGGGGCAATAAAAAAGAGTTTTTCCAAATGTTTTTTCCATATAAATGGCAAAAGGAAGTGGAGAAATAACATTGTCTTGTTCCAGGATGAGGATGGTCACCTCCCAAACAGGGGCAGGGAGAAGGCAGAAGTATTTCTTGTATTCTTTACCTCTGTCTTCAACACAGATCAGTCTTCAACACAGATCAGGGACCAAGGGGGCTCAGTGCCCTGACCTGAAGGATCATGACTGTGACAATGACCAGCTCCCAGGTGACCCTGAAACTGTTTGAGATCTGCTGCTACAACTGGATCCCTACAAATCTATGAGCCCTGCTGGGATTCATCCAAGAATCCTCAAAGAGCTGCTGATGTCATTGCAAAACCTTTCTTGATTTTTGAGCTGTCTTGGGAATCTGGAGAGGTCCCAGGTGACTGGAAGCTGGTGAATGGTATCTTGATTTTCAAGAAGAGCAAGAAGGAGGACCCCAGAGACTACAGGTCTACTGTAATCACTGTAGTCACTACAGTGTCAGTCTCACTTCAGTGCCTGGTAAAATCATGGAAAACATTATTCTGGGAGGTGTTGAGGGTCTGCAGGACCACGCAGTCATC
>VWZP01000293.1:150009-238617 GCA_013396995.1 Dicaeum eximium | reverse complement strand
TTGCCCCAGAGAGGACTTGTCAGGACTGGCCTCATTCACAGATGGCTGGTCCAAAGGGAAGACCCCCTAACTGTTCTGGCCTTGGATCAGAGCTGTGTGTATAAAATGAGCTTTTAGAATCCATTCCCTGTGAGTGAGGCCCATTGAAAAGAAATAATTGATACATGCACCGAAGGTTGAATTATTCCATTGCTTTCCTAATGCATGCTTTTAAATACATGGATTGTGTAGGGCTGACAGAATGAATTGGGCTTGGAGCTGTGTGCTGTGCCTGCTACAGCTTTGTGACAGAGCAATGTCTGTTTGCTGTGCTTTTATCCTGCATTGAAAGGAGAGTGATTACTCTATCATGACGGGATAATTTTCAAAGATTTTACTGGGGATTATTAGTTTTACTGCTCTAATAAACATATAATTAAACAATGCCTCTGTATTATTGGATCCTAGTCTGCTTTGTACACAATGGATTTACAGCATGTCAGTAAATATTGGAACTGTGATGCAGTAATTAAGATTTACATAAACCTTCTCTGGGAGGAGAATGGGAGATTTTCACTGAGAGACTTGGCTGAACTGGTTGGAAAGTACCTGTTTTGTTCAAGTACAGCAGTATATAAAAGGTATAGTTTTATTCAAGATTTCAGCCTTAAATATAGCATAGACTGCACTTTGAGGGGATGGAAGTTCAAGGCAGCACTCCCTGACATAAGCCAAGGCAAATGAACATCTAATCTTCAATCTCTTGGGTTGAAGATTAGAGACCTTGAAGCAGGAGAACATATTTGGGAGCTCTCTTCCTCTTCTTGGCTGTTACTGCTTTACTCATTTTGACATGCCCTGTATTGCCAAACGCTTTCCACCAAAGGACTGGAGCTGAGATGCTCAAACCTGACATTTGATTAAAAACACAGCATCCTTCATTTGAAGTGGTGGGCTTTTTTAATGGGGAATAAAAAGATCCAAAAAGATATTAAATTGTCAATCAAACAGATAGGAGTTTGGAAACCATACTTTATGAAGGAGAGCAGACTTTAGGCTGCTCAGGGAACTAGTGAGTTAAATCCCCAGGGAAAATGCTGTGGCAGGTGCTGGGTCCATCAATGCTGTCACTTTTTAAGCATCACCTCCTAAAGGCACTGGAGCAGCAATTCCCAAATGTCAGAGGTCAAGCCGGTGAGGCAGAAGGGTGGCTTGGCTGATCAGCAATCTCCTCTTGGAAATTAAGCAAAAGAGGAAGGTACACACCCAGTGGAAGCAAGTCCAGCTGCCATGGGAAGAACACAGAGATGCTGCTCACCCCCATGGGGAGATAATCTTTGCAGCCAAAGCTCAACCAGATCTGAAGTTGCTAGAAATGTGGGGGGCAATAAAAAAGAGTTTTTCCAAATGTTTTTTCCATATAAATGGCAAAAGGAAGTGGAGAAATAACATTGTCTTGTTCCAGGATGAGGATGGTCACCTCCCAAACAGGGGCAGGGAGAAGGCAGAAGTATTTCTTGTATTCTTTACCTCTGTCTTCAACACAGATCAGGGACCAAGGGGGCTCAGTGCCCTGACCTGAAGGATCATGACTGTGACAATGACCAGCTCCCAGGTGACCCTGAAACTGTTTGAGATCTGCTGCTACAACTGGATCCCTACAAATCTATGAGCCCTGCTGGGATTCATCCAAGAATCCTCAAAGAGCTGCTGATGTCATTGCAAAACCTTTCTTGATTTTTGAGCTGTCTTGGGAATCTGGAGAGGTCCCAGGTGACTGGAAGCTGGTGAATGGTATCTTGATTTTCAAGAAGAGCAAGAAGGAGGACCCCAGAGACTACAGGTCTACTGTAATCACTGTAGTCACTACAGTGTCAGTCTCACTTCAGTGCCTGGTAAAATCATGGAAAACATTATTCTGGGAGGTGTTGAGGGTCTGCAGGACCACGCAGTCATCGGTCCCAGCCAGCAGGGCTCCAGGAGGGGACAGTCCTGCTTGTCAAACCTGACCTCCTGCAGCAGGGTAACCCACCTGGCTGATCAAGGGAAGCCAGCTGATGGAATCTTGTTGGACTTCAGCAAAGTTTTGATACCATCTCTCCCAGGATCCTTCTGGACAAAATGCCCAGCATTCACTGGATAAACACGTGGTGGGATGGGTGAGCAGCTGGCTCACAGGTTGGGCACAAAGGTGACAGTGGCTGGGGTGACATCAGACTGGGGCCTGCCACCAGTGGGGTTCTGCAGGGCCCCATCCCCAGCCCTGTGCTTTCAACATCTTCATCAATGATTTGGACCCAGGACTCAAAGAACACCAAGGACGTTTGCTGATGACACTGAATTAGGAGGAGCTGCTGACTCCTTTGAGGGCAGAGAGGCCCTGCAGAGAGCCCCAGACAAATGAGAGGGATGGGCAATCCCCACCATGGCAGTTCAGCACAGGCAGGTGCTGGATTCTGCCCCTGGCACGGGGCAGCCCTGGCTGTGCATGGACTGGGCAAGGAGAGGCTGGAGAGAGCTGCAGGAAGGGGCCTGGGGCTCCTGGCCAGTGGCCAGCTGGACCTGAGCCAGCAGTGCCCTGGCAGCCAGGAGGGACATCCCTGTCCTGGGGCACCAGGCCCAGCACTGCCAGCCCAGGGAGGGGAAGGTTCCGCTCTGCTCTGCCCTGGGGCGGCCTCACCTCCAGTGCTGGGGCACTTTGGGCACCACAGCATAAGAAAGGCACTGAGCCATGGGAGAGTGCCCAGAGGAGGCCACGAGGATGGGGAGGGGTCTGAGGGGAAGCCCTCAGTGAGGAGCAGCTGAGGGCACTTGGTGTGCTCAGCCTGGAGGAGTCTGAGGTCAGACCTCACTGAGCTCTTCAACATCATCACAAAGGGGCAGCTCTGATCTCTTCACACTCCTGACCAGGGACAGGACCAGGGAATGGCTGGAGCTGTGCCAGGGAAGGGTTAGGTTGGATATCAGGAAAAAGTTCTTCCCCAGAGGGTGCTGGCACTGCCCAGGCTCCCCAGGGAAAGGTTCTGCTCCTCCAGAGGTGCTGGCACTGCCCAGGCTCCCCAGGGAAAGGTTCTGCTCCCCCAGAGGTGCTGGCACTGCCCAGGCTCCCCAGGGAAAGGTTCTGCTCCCCCAGAGGTGCTGGCACTGCCCAGGCTCCCCAGGGAATGGGCACGGCCCCGAGGCTGCCGGAGCTCCAGGAATGTCTGAACAACACTCCAGGGATGCACTGGGGGGATTGTTGGGGTGTCTGTGCAGGGCCAGCAGTTGGACTGGGTGGTTCTGATGGGTCCCTCCCAACTCAGCCTATTCTGTGATTCTATGAATGTTGTGTGAATCATAGAAAATGCAGCTCTTGACACACCTAACATGTCCAGGCTCGTTTGTGTTAAGTACTACTCAGCCTGGCACAGTCAGGTTCCTTAGCTGGGCAAACACCTACGTGGTGCACTATGTCCATGTTGCAGTGTCATTTAGATTAGGTGATTATTTACCATAATATCACATAAGCTTCTCTGGAGAAAGGTTAGAAGAATGGGTCCCAGCAACATAAAATGATGAAGACAACCTTCATCAGGACATTGTTTATCATGTAGCTGTAATGATTCTCCCTTTGAGGCTGCCTGGGGGGAGTGGCTGAACTCCAAATTCTCACTTTGCAGTGAGAAGATTCAGTGGTGCCACACTGATTCCCACGGGGAGCTGTCACTTTGAGTTTTAACTTTCTGATGTTTTAGTTTCTATAATAAAGTTTCTCACGAAGTTTTCTGTAAACAGGCAGATGTTTTCTTCACTGTTTCTTTGTTTTTCATTTCTTCTTCTGGGAGGAGAAAGGTTGATAAACTCTTTTATTAACCAGTGTGATTGGAAAGGTGGTGACCTTTCTCTCCAATCCCTGGCTATTATCAAAACACTATATAACTCTATAAACTCATAATAAAGCTCTCTTTTCTCCGCCTTCCCTGGTCCAGTGTAGTTGTGTCTCTACTGTTCATGTCACACTCATTAGTGACAGGGAGCAACCCCCACGAGGCTGAAGGACATTGAGTAAGATGGGAGTAGGGCAGAGGGAAGAGTCAGATTTGAGTTTCCAGTCAGAGCACTGACACCAAGCAGCTGCAGTGTCTGTACTCACCGAGCCACGCTCCCCGTGTGTCACTGCAGGCACGGGCTGCACATTTATCTCAAAAACAAGTTGGCTTATGTGGACAAAAGACTTGCACAAGTGTGTAGGTCCATTTGTGTTTTCCTGCCTCTCATGCCTGTTGAACCCACTAGTCAGGATGAGGCAAAAGGAGCAGGAGGGGTCTCAGCAAGAATTACATATTGCAGTGGGCACCTGGGTAAGAGAGCCCAGCAAATCTCTGCTTGGGGAAGGGTCACAGTGAGCTCTCATGCCTGAGAGTGTGCCAGAATTTGGAAGACAAAACTACTTAAAAAATGTTCCAACTGCTAGAAAAGCTTCAGCCTGACCAGCTCAGTTTGTCTGTCAATGAAAACACACAAATCTGTAGGAGACAAGATTAATGTTGGTGCTCACAAAACTGCTCCTGTTACCTTAGGCCAGGCTGAACAGACCGAGGGACAAAGAGGATATTGTGTATTCAAGGAAATTATATTGCTTTAATTGAAATATTATCTTTGGAGATTTTTGTTTTTAATAAGACATAAGCACCAGGGATCTTTGAATTTACCTTTGGAATGAAATGATCTCCAGAAAGACACCATTCCCTATATGCAAGGTCTTAACTATGTTTTCTCAACGATCCTTTAGTGCTGTTCATGGGAGTGAAATCACAACTATTTGTAAGGTTTTCCAGAATCAAGGATCTAAAATCAGATTTTGAATTGATGGCTGCTAATTGTTGTGTACAGCTTAGTTATTTTTCTCTGATGACAGATATGTGTGCTCTCATTTCTGAGGTACCACCTCTCCCTGATAGTGGGTTCAGTATCAAACCTGTGAAACAGAAATTATTCTGGTAGGAGGAAAATGAGACTTAGAGTAAATATTAGGGAACATTAGACAGCACTTAGATTTATGTAATTTTGATTTCTGGACTGTGCTGCAGAAACATCTACCCAACTAACTAGGCTTTTTCCTAAAGTAATTTGTGTTCTCTGTCAGCATTAACATCAGCATTATAAGATAATTTAACTTATTTTTGTCAAATTAAGGTGCTTCAAATTTTTTATAGGTAGTGCTTTGCAAAATCGACAGTACAAATTATGTAAGTACTATATTATGCTAAAAATGTGAATTTATACTAATTATACTATAGATTCAGTCCTTGAAGTTTTGCCGTAGTTCCTTCTGTAATACTGCTCTCCTGGGAATTGAATAATTTGGCACCTGATTGCACTAATTACCATTGAACTTTAGAACCTTTAATACAGTGAAAATTCAAATATTTAACATGCACTGATATTTACAGGATGAAAAGGTGGAACTTACACAGAAATGTGATATCCAATTTCTTTCTATAATGCTAATAACTTAGAGCTAACCCTTATTAATATTTAGTGCAGCAGTAAATGTAAGCAGCTATCACTGGAATGTTTGATCAATAATACCTTGGCCCAGGGTGAATTTTTGTGCTCCTGTTCATTCTTTGTGTAAGTTGGCATGGGAGGGAAGGGAGCACTAATGAACCAGTTTATAAATATCCAAAATGCTTACCTACTTCAGGGGTTGTGAAAGGGACATTATTGTAATGTCTAAATATAGACAACACCTTCCAGCTCTAGCAATAGTATAGAGAATTATATTCTACTTCTTAATTCCTAATCAGAATGAAAGAAACACTTCTGATGCCTCATGGCATGCAAAACTATGAACTTCCTAATCAGTGTGGCATTTTCAAGCACAGAGTTTATGTAGCAAACATATGAGAAGTGTTTACACCAAGCCATTTGGTACTCAGCTGCCATCTCCATCACAAATTTGCTTTTTGATGTTTGGATGGGAAGTGTTATTTTGCTTAATGAGCCTCACTTAGGGGACAATTCTCTAACAGAGGCCAAAGCAGACACTTGGTGTCAGGGGGAGGAACAGAGAGGAGTTTGGGTTCCTCAACCTGGAGCACAGAGAAAGACATTCCCAAGTGTCTGACCCATAACCAGCAATTTAGGCAAAATGATTTTGGCCAATTTTAGTTATTTTGTCAATAAAATAGTTTCTTATTCACTTTTCTGAATGGTCCAGGTCTCTTAATTCTCCCTAAAAGCAATCTAAATACTTTTGTCTATGATGAGCACATCTTTGGGTATCAATTCTTTCTGCAGCACACATAAACACCAACTTTTGAGTTCTTTTAGAAGTCACTAAGTATGTTACTAGGGATGATATCTGTCTTCATGATTTTCTTGTTTAATCATCTGGATTAGCTATTTGCAGGAGGCTTCACTGCTACAGTTTTTCCCAAACTTTACCTCTGTTTGTACTTGGCATTGTCCTTGTCTTATTAAATCACTGTAATGGCCCCAGATCTTTGCTGTATATTGCCTGACTCATTTCAGTGGGTCACCATTTGCTTACAAAACAGCCTCAGTAATTTGTGAAGGTCTGTTTGTCACACAAACCCAAACTTGTCTTTTCCCAGAATTACTGCCATCAGCATTACCTCTAGATAAAACCATGAAAACGTGACTTTTTCCTCATAAAAAATTATTTGGTATTTATACTAAGATCATTTTTTCACAGACATACCACTTTGAAGCTAATTCAGGTATTTGCATATATAATAGCTAACCCATTCTAATGACCCAATTCTAATTCCAGATGACTGCTTCATTTGAAAATTTGCCAGACCCTGGAAATACAGAGGGAGGGTTCCTCAGCCCGTGCCCACTGCTATTCTGCAGTCTGTTTTACACTGGTTATGTGATGCCCAAAGTGGCCTGAGTGTGCAGAGCCCACTCTGCTGGCCCTGCAGCCTCAGTGGGAGCAGATACCCTCACACAGCTTCAGTTCCCTGCCTCCAAACAGAGACAAGGGCTCTTTTTTTACCTCAGAGAGGAAAAGAGGGTGTCTTGCAGGTTGCCAGGAACTTGGTCATTGTGCTGCAGTCATGAGGATCAGATATGAGCAGAACTTTTACAGCAGGAATTAGAGAAAAAGTTCTCTTGTGGGAATTGGTGGGAATATGATCTGAATGTATCCTGGTTACTGATGCCTTCTTCTCCCTGAGCAAGCAATGCTGGCAATCCAAAGTAAAGCTGGTCACAAGGTGCCATCAATCCTTAGCTCAAAACTCATGAAGCTGAGAGAGAACCTGCTCCAGCTCCTGTGCATGGGAGGAGCAGGTCTGACAGCACTCCAGATCCAAGTACAGCTCAATCAGACCTTACACTGGAGAAAAGTCCTTCCCTGGGCATGAGCTGAACAAGTAGATATTTATTTCAACATCCCAAATACATGTAAGTAATTACTAACATGGCATGGATGCTGCAGATGTAGTGCTGCTTCTGGAATAAATCTGGAATAGAAAAAAGCCAACAGAAAACTGATGGGATTTAATGAGTGAGCTGTGCCAGACAGTGTGAAACTGTTTGTCTGCTGTGGATATACAGCCCTACCCCAATCACTTCTTCCCCAAAAATGTTCATAAATATGCTCTTCTCACATTCCAAAAAATAGTATGCATTCACATAAAGACTAAGGAAATCAGGCATTAAAAATCCTTCAGCTGCCGAGGGCAGTTTTGTTGGTTTTTCAAAAAATCAATTTCTTAAGAAATATTTGTGCTGTTTCACAGCAAAAAAAAGAAGTTGAACAGCTAATCAAACAGGTGTCCTGCAGCAGACTGTGCAGTGGTGAGGCTTTAGGTGAGCCAGGGAACCACAAGGTGCTGGCACTCCCACCAGTGGTAGCCCCACCATGCTTTGTACTCTTGCTTAATCTGGAATTTTTGCAGGACTTCTGTTTTTAGCACTAATGATAAGGAGCAAAATGCTAAATCAGAGGCATTTAAAAATGTATGTAAGGTTCAAATTCAGCATTTAAGCATGGTAACTAGGCATTACTGACTTCCTGCTGTCTCCTGAAAAAACTGGAGCATCTGCCCATAGTTACTCATGTATTTGATGCTCTGTCACTTTGTTCTCCTTTGGCTTCCTCAAGCTAGATTAATTGGATGGCTCTGAAGCATTTGGGGAGTATTTTGGCTTTTGAAAGTGTTCTCCTTTTCATGCTGCTTTCCAACCTTTTCTCCCCTGCTTAATGACCCATTCAAAAAAAATTACCAATGAATTTCTTAGACTAGATTTGCATAAGATCATTAGAGTATTCCAACTCCTTTACTTTAAAATATTCATGGCAGTCTCACATTGTTGGCTTCACAAAACCAATTTCAGGCAAACCTCCCATCAGCTTCACTGAAGGACAGCAGGGTAGAGCTTTAATTGTCAAAAACTTGCAAGCTGCAGTTTCAGTGGCCGTTCCTCACATCAAGCACCAATTCTGACAGACCTTCAGTGCACATTCTGCTCACTCCATGGAGTTGGGGAGGGGCAGGTTAGATGCTTTTTATTGTCCCCTGTTTTTGACAAAAAATTACAAGAACTTGGTGACTTAAATCTCAACCTCTGAAGACTTTTCTGTATATCACCTGCATGTCAATCTTCACTCAATTTGCAACAGAAAAGTAAAGCATTGAATTAAAAATTCTGTGCAAATTTGTGGTCTATTTAACTACTTGCTTTGTACAATTTTAGAATGGAAAGTGATGCTGTCCTGTGAAAGGGTGACTTCATTTGCCCACAGAGGCAGTAGGAAATGTTTGTGTAGGGGTTGCCTTGTACCTTAAGCAGGGAAGTTCTGCTCAGCACTAGTTCAGTGTCTCAGGGGAGCAGTGGAGACATCATCTTGTTCTGCAGGGTGGCAGTGAGAGCAAACTCAACAACTGGGTTTGGAAGGCTCACATAGGGGTCACAGCAGCAGAGCAGGAGAATTTGAATTCTCTGCTTTTGACAAAAGACTTTGTGCTGAGCTCCTGCACTCCACACAGATGGAGCCTGCAGCAGCTGCCTGTGGTGGCAAACCTGCCGTGGGCATCCCTGTGCGAGAGCACTCAGCTCTGGCCCCGCTCCTTGGAGCCTGTGCCAGCTCAGCACAGCCTCCAGCTCCCTCTCTCCACTTCAGCTGCTCCTGGTGTTTGTGCCCAGTGAGTCCAGATCCAGAAATGCCTTGCTTAGTATTGTCCAGTCTTTCCTATTCCACTGTTCCTGGCTTCACGAACAACCCAAGATGCAAGGAAAAGTCTCCAGAGAGCAGTATGATGTAAAATGTCCCACCATCTTAAAAATTTATTGCTGAAGAAACTATGCTTGCATATATTTTTAAAATGGAAATGAATAATTTAAGGCTGTTTAAAATATATGAATGTAACTTTAATTAATCTGGTTTTTGTGTACATTGCTTGGCAAATAAAATATGTCTCAAGGGGCTCTGTTTTGTTAACAATACTCACTTCCCTTTTCTTTTTTTACTACCCCAGAAGGAATTTTTGAAGGGCTTTTCATACCATTTCCGTAAAGCTGAAGCCTTCCTTTCATCCTGCCCCCATACCTGTGCATTTCAAAGCACACAGGCACTGCTGGCTGTGCCAAAGGCAGGTGAAGGAGGGACCTGCCCCAGCCCAGCCTGGGACATGGCACTTCAGAGAGGGCACCCAGCCCTGCCAGGGCTGTCCCCAGGGTGTCACCCTGCAGGTAATGCACAAACCGGTGGCAGCTGGGAGAGGGGAGTGGCAGTGGCCAAAAGGGTCTCCTCAAGCTGTGCTTGGTGAGTAACTGCACAATGGGCAGATTTGGAAATGATGCAGTTTCTGTGTGTGTGGTCCTTCTAGGGAAGTGTGCTGTACACTCCGCCCTAGGTAGCTGACAAAACACATTTTAATGTGTTTGGTAATGAATGGCACCTTGATAAGATTGGTCAGTCTTCTCAACCTCCTGTCTGGTTTTTAAGGGTGTGAATTAGGGCTGAACTTGCCTTACAAAGTCAATTGAGTGTAGGTGATGCTCTCAAATTCAGCTGCAACGGTTTGTTTCTACAGAAAGAGTTAAATACCATTCGAGTCAGAATGTGTGGCTGACAGGGATGTGCAAAATTCAGGCTGAACCTTCTGTTGTGTTTAATTTGGTACCAGGACAGGATCTTAGGTCATCTGTATTCCAAGTGAATGACACACCTGGGAGGCCAGAGAGCCTTCTGGCTGTCTCTCCTCCTAAAGTTGTCATCTGGGGTTGAATAAAAAAACCTGGCTTTTCCAGTGTTTGGGGTAAGTGAAAGCAGCAGCTTACCTACTGTAGTTCTATCTCCTGTGGTAATTAAAATTAGGGAAAAACTTGGCTAAAAACTTAAACTAAGGTATAAAAGCTGATAATTGATTTGTCTTCACAGAAACGATGGGGAGCCCCAGCATTACCTCTTTGCCTCATAAGGCATTATGGATTTCAGCACGTTAACTTTCACCACTCTTGTGTTTCTGTGCAGAGCTGGTGAGCTCTGGGGGGGTGACAGTGACAGGCAGGACTGGCAGGACAGGGCTGGCAGGACAGGCAGGGTGGGAGCCCTGGCTGCAGCAGCCGAGGACAGAGTCCACTTTTGTTCCTCTCCCTGGAAATCTTGAGCACAATCCTATCTGTGGTTCCTCCAAACAACTCACGTTTTTTTCTGTGTGAGTGGAGAGCAGCAGGATGAAAACACTGCTTTATGCTTTTGATAAATTGCTCTGTTTCTCCTCTCCTTGGATTAAGCAGTGCAATGAATTCAGCTCTCTCAAAGACAGCCCCATACTGAGAGGTATCTGTTCCACTTTATCCTAGCAACTCAAAGGTGGGGGTATTTTCACATACCCTTAAATTTAGTTTTCCATCTGCCTGGTATTTGGGCTCATCCCTATCCTCTTTTTAGGAACATCATTCAAGAACCTCCACATTTTGCACATTGCAACTTTTTTGGAAATCAGGTAGAAGAGGTAGGGTAGGAAAATGCTGGAGTCACAGGTACCACCAAGGATTCAAAATCCTAAATTTAATGCAGTAGACTGCACTTGGCACTGATAATGTTTCTGCTCTATAGTTAATTAAAGGTAATATTAGGGCCTTAGAAACGAATTCTGGTAATTTTTGAAGTACTGTTATTTAGCTGCATATTTTTGATAGCATCTGATGAATAAGGCTATTAGGTCAGCTGAGTGCAAGTGTCACTAAAAATGACTGTAGAAGAGGTATTTTTTATGTCATCTGCATATAAGCTGGTATTAAGGTGAAAGCAAAAATAAGCTTATCTATAGATCACTAGGTGGGAAATTATCAACCCTCAATCATGTGTCCCAGGATGATGCTCAAACACCCTATCTTCTGTTCCTGTTTGCACAAAGTCCAACTTATTATTGATTTATTTAGCATTTGGATATTAGCAAATGTCTAAAAGAAGTGGTCCAAAAGGTAAGCACAGAACACAGAGATTTTTACAGATGACACAGGGCAGGCAAATGGTCTTGGCTAACAGAGCATGCCTGACTGACACTGCATATCTGACATGAAGCCATATGGTAGGACTGTTGGGTTTTTGTTATGAATAAATAAATAATCCCCTTTCAGAAGCAATATTTTCTAGCATCAAGCCAGAAGGAGCATTTTGTTATAAAGCTGGTTAACTTGTGCAGTGTAACCTGCAGTCTGAAAAACACACAACCAATTCTTTGTATCAAACTGGGTTTGACATGTGGAGCATGTCAAATATTTGGCATTATTTGGTAGTTTATCCACTTTAATATTAGAAGTTGCAACTATTTAGAGAACTTAAACAGTGAGCTACTAGAAGACAAACATCCATCTGAGAGCACAGTTGAAGAAACACAATGATGCATTTATAATATTGTTTAATAAAAATTAATTCTAAGCCAAGTGCAACAATTGCCAGCATCTCATCCTCCCATGTAGCACTGACTTGTAAACTATAATCACATCTGTTGTATTAGTATTTGTAATAACTATGCTTGTGATAAACGGTCACATCAATTTTTAATAGCTTTCCTAATGTTCACAAGAACAGTTGCATAATGAAGTTACCTTCTCTTAAATTTATGGTGTGAAAATGTTGCATGCAGCACACAGTCAAAAGTCAGCTCCTGGCAGAACAACTTTCTAACCAACCACTCACAGAAGAATCTCCCTGGTGAAGGAGGTAGGGACTATGAGCAGGATGGATTCCAGCACACTTCCAGGCAGGAGCTTACTTACAGGTTTGTACTACAGCTCAGTTTACATGGTCTTTGTCAAAACCAAAATAAATCAATAGCAAAATCAAATCAGAATAACAAAAAAAGTAATGACTCCTGATCTTCTGTGTGCTCCAAGCTCCCTTCTAGCACTGCCAGAAACTTTTTGCACTATGTATTCTGTCTATACCATTAATGCTTCCATTTTTTAAATTAAATCATACCTGAAATATATCACAGGACCAAAAAGCATATCTGAAATAAATCACAGGACTGTGTTTTCAGGAAATTCTCTGAATTTGCTAAGTCTTTTGTGTATCTTTAATGAAAGTAGGATGGGAGTCTCTCCCATGAAGTGAGGTTCCACCTGCACTGAGCACAGAGGTTGGGATTGCACAGGATACCCTGGAATGTCAGGGTGGCTTTAGAACACGTGGTGGTCACCATACACTGACCAGTGTGACCTTCATGTGCATTTTACTTCCAAATAATACAGGATTCACTTACTCAGGGTGTTGTTTGATTTTCTGTAACATACAACATTTGCAACCACATTCCCTAAGTATTTCAAACTTAATTCCTTCTGGGCCATTTTAGCCCTTGTCAGAGACTCTGATAATGTGAAGAAAGGCTCTTTTGGAGCTGTCCAACAGCCAGGTGTGGCTCGGGTGAGACCTTCCCTGGCACATGTCCTACCCCAGCACCACACCCTGCCTGAGGATCCTGCCTCCCCCTTGGTGCAGAGAAAATGAACAGGGACAGCTGGGTGCACTCCTCTGATCCCTGTTGGACCAGGTTACATCTGGTTATTCATACTGGTCTAAAGAAGATTACAATCTGGTGCTTGATCTACTCTGTGCAGTACTAGAAGCTGAATTACTTGATAATTTGGGTCCTACTATTTTTGCCACAGAGAATCTGTACAAATGATGTGTTTTTAGTTTGGCAATTCAGTCCTGTGTTATTTAGGGGCTGCAGTAATACTATGACAAAGTACAGGAACAAAGATCAACAGCTGATGCTTGAACTCTGCAGTGAACCCACTTTCTGTAATCCTGGAAATATGTGCTTCTTTATGGTGCTACATTCAGAACAGCCAGTCAAACGAGGACTTGGCCTGAAAAAGGAATGCTCAGGTGGAAAGAAAAGGAAATAATCCTGGATTTCCTGGGCTTCCAAAGCATACTCTAAAATGCTGGGAAACAGTCAATGTTACATTTTTCTGGTTTAGGTCAAATAGAATAACTAAATACAATATAAAATATTATATGTATTATATGGATTCTTCAAAAATATACCTAGGTCAATATGGGAAAACTGTCAGGGCAGGATTGACTTAAAAGCAGCACTGTAGCAGGAAGGATTCCTTCAATGAGCAAAGGGGGACAGAGCAGGAAATTGAGGATAGCAAATACCAGTTCTTGCCTGTTGGCTCCCTGAGATAGTGCCAGGCATGGTCCTGCCACTCATCCCCTGTCCATCACACTGCCACAGGTCTGCGTGGTGGCACCTGAGCAAATGAAGGAGGCGATAATTTATCAACCTGCTGATTAAATCCATTCAGCTCCAATGACTTAAGGGACAAAGGACCCTTGCTCTTTCTCTAGAGTTTGATTTGTGAATGTGTGTGTGCACATACAAACTATGGACACACAGATACACATGTGGCTTTCACACTCATGGATGAATATGTTGCAGTAAATTGTGTAGCCTGCTGGTAATTCTGTTTATCATCAATTTCCCTGAGGCCCCACTCATCTCTTGAGGACTTATTTTTACTTTCCAAACTACTGAACTGCTCTGACTAACCAACCTCATTTAAATTAATCTGACAGATGTGAAAATTTCTTGCTTTTTGCGGCCCCAAACCCAGCTCAGTTGTGCCAGAGCAGATTATTTATACATTTAAACTGCTATGAAAAAACCCACTGATATCCTAGAGCAGGGCAAGCTGGCAAACCTGATGTCCTGGAGGTGGTCCCTTTGGCACGCCTGCACTGAGCCCAGTAAAAGCCTGGCTCTGGCCACGCTTGCCCTTTCACCTCAGCTCCAGTCTGCCACATGGATGGCCAAGGCAGGAGCATTCTCTGTAGATCAGTGCATCAGCAAGCAGCCTGGGCTGCCAGTTTTGGGGCACAATAGAGTAATTTATAATTTCTGGCCCTGCTTCTCCAGCTGTCAGGGGAGTGCAGAGATATTCCAAGGCTGGGGCTACATTTCAGATGGAGTGGTCAAATGGAAAAAGACCAGATGCACTGGTGGGGAATATTGGAGGCTTGACAAAATATAGAGGCTATTGCTCTGGAAGAATTAGAAAGGAGAAGAAGGTACATAGAAAATATCAGAAGGGGGAAGCAATGGCCTGATAGCAAAAGAGTGAAATCTGCAGTGGTTTACGTGCTCATTGGAGAAGCCTGTCCCTGTGGCAGGGTTTGCTGTGGAGGAGGGCAACATTCTGTTGCTAACACCCAAGGAAGTTCCTACTTACTCTTCTGACTTCAGCTTAGTGATGCCAAAATCCCAGAATTAAATTCTGTAGCATTACTTATCAAGCAGCCTCTTATTGGAATTTCACAGTTGGGAGTGCTGGCCCTGTGCCAGGTGGCACCAGCTCTGTTTTCTTTGGGAAGGGATGGGAAATGATTGATCAGCACTGAAAGCCTTTGCCTGCACTTCAGGGTTGTTACATCTTCAGGAGTGCAGTCCTGCTAATTGAGCTACCTCATGCTTGTTTGTACAGGAATTCAGAATGCCTAAACAAAATACTTAATATTTCTGGGTTTTGGCATCCTCCACAGATGGACTGAGGGAGGTTTGTGATGCACAAGCATCAGGACCAAAATGAAGAGAAAACATGCTATCAGCACTATCATCAGTCATCTGATGAGAATTTTGGATAATTGACTATTCTGTTAGCTTCTGATCTGAGTTTTTCTGTGTCCTAAATTTGGACTGACTCTCAGGTCTTTGACTTAGAGATGCAAAGAAATTGGCTGAAGTGAGAGCACAGAGTCCTATGTGAGAACCTTCCAACAGGGAGATCAAAAGGCAAATCTCTGTCACCAACACTGTCCCTCTACTAGCAACAATGCCACTTGTTCAGCAGAACACACCTGATTGCAGCAGTTTAAAAAGAAACAAACAAACAAAAAAGCCTCTTCCCCTTCCCCAGCTATTTTTTAAATCTGCTGTATAACTTAATTTGTGGGGAACAAAAAAAGAGAGTTAAAACAGCAGCCCAACTAGACAATCTGAGCATGAAGGGTTTTAAAGAATAGTTCTAAATTTAGTAGCTAAACGACAAGATCTCACAAGGCAGTGCTGGTAACTGCAGTGACATGGTGCTCCTCTTCACCTCAGCTTCAGAGAAGGCCAGATGCAAAATAATCTGGTTATCATAAACAACAAGTTCATGATGGAGAATTTCTGGCTTTATCTACCCATATGGTTGAAGAAAATATTGTATAATCTGAAAATAGTTATAAAAAAAGATTAACAAAACCTCAGGAACACAAGATGGCTTTGTGCTGGCAGTACAAAACTGGAATTGTGGGCTTCTTGACACTCTTTCTTGACAAATCACACAGGTTTTCTGTGTAAAGTAGCCAAATTATAGAGTTTTCTTCCTTCATTGGTAATGTGGGGACACTCACAACATGTTTGCAGGCTTAATTAGGATTTGTAAATCACTTTGAGCCTCTCAGATTGAAAGTGTTGTTAGCACATAGTACTACTATTAATTATTAAAACAGAATTGGGCTCTGTGGATGTCTCACAGCTGGCACCTGCAAACCCAGGGATTTTGAGAGGCTGTTCCCTAAAAGAAATTTTGCTTGACATAACAGAAAGTTTTAAAGTTGATTGTTTGACAAGGATGGGCTTTGGAGAAATATTCATGGACTAAGAACAGATTTTCACTCAGTGGATTTACAGAAAACTTCTCAGAGTTTCTAGAGATTTGGGATATCACTGTGTGATATAACTGAGCCAGTTACACATGAAATCCCTGAGTACACTCCAAAACCATCCTGATGTGAGACACATTTCTCTTTGCTGCTGCAGTACTGCCTGAGCTGATCTACTGTAAGAGGCATTTCTATAACCACCATGGAGAGAAGTCTGTAAGGTCTCTGGTCCTTTGAAGCCAAAGAAACTTAAATACATAATGCATTTTAAAAAGCCTTCTCAATTTTTGTTGTTGTTGTTTTGGTTTTTTTTGGGGGGAGAGGAAATAGTATTTCATTTTTCTACTTTTGAAATTGTGGGGAAATCTAAAAGCTGGATTGTAGTTCTTGTAATAGGCATTGCATTGGTGTTACACTAGGAGAAGGATGACACAATGAAGGTGTATTTTAAAAGGGAGGTTTCATTTGGATGTGCAAAAATATATTTCAGTGTTTGTTTCGATATGGCTCATGAGTTTCAATGCAACTGTTAAGAAAATCAGTCTTTTACAAGTTTGGTTTTTGTTTCTTGCTGCATATTTCACAAAACATGAGAGAACTGATGGGTGTCAGTCCATACCTTGTGCCTTGGGTTCTCCTGGTACAAGCTGGGGAGAAATATTTCACATATACTGCAGATACTTGTTTGGAGGGTGTTTTCAGCTCTTTGCATAGGAGGGCCAATGTTCCTATTTCAAACTCATACTGAAGAAGAAGAACACTTTTAACAATCTCTTTTCCTCTGTAATTTATGGTCTGTTGACAAAGGTTCTGCCAAGCAGAGGACAGAAGGGAATGGATCTGTGCTTTGCAGCCCCTCCACGGGAGCTGGGGCTGAGCAGTGGCTTCTGTGGCCAGAACCCACATTTGGCACCCTTAGCACAGTAAGGATAATGAATAAATTCTTTGTAGTGAGATATGAAATGTTCACAGTTGCTGCTCAAAGCCTGCAGTCGTTTGTTTGGCCAGAAATATTTTGCTGTTCAATTTTGTGGCAGTAGTACTAATGGACAGAAATTCAAACATTATTATGCAAGCAACTGTTATGCAGATTTCTCCCCCCTTTTATTTCTAAATTTTTGAAACTGCCCCCTAAGCAACTTCCTGACACCAGAGCCTTCTAACATCTCTAAATGTTGCTGACTGGAAAAACAAACAACACTGTCACATTTGGAAAGTCAAAGCAGAAAAGTGTCTCATTTGTAGAGCGATTCATTTCGATTTTCATCTTGCTGCTGTCACTGAGGATACATGAACAACAGCAGTTGGTATTGTCAGGAGACCTAAGTAGACCTGTTTCGTTGGCTGACTTGACAGATGTTCCATGAAAGAGATTCATGCTCACAAAATCAGAAAAGTATGAAGACCACATTTTCTTCTTAACCCTTTCTTGCCTCACTGTACCTGTGTTACACTTCCATAAAAATTCAATGGGAATGGATCAGGTTGTGGTGGAAAATGGCAGAGATATTAGTTTAGCAAACTGCCACATGTGTCTGATGGAGCACTCCCCAAAGCAGTGTCTTTGGCATGGTTTGGGTCTGCACAGCTGTCTGGGGAAATTAAACACAGGGGTCTGATTCCCCTGTTACCACAAGCAGCACCTAGTGGGAAAGAATTTTACATTATTCTTCTGAATAATCCATTTCTCAGGCAACTTGGATCCTTTCTTCCTTTAGACCAGCAAATACACAAATATTTAAATGTTTTTGAAAATGTACTTTCTTTAAGTTTTCTGCTTCCTTTAGTTTTGAAAGAATATTATTTTTAGCATGTATTATTGCCACATGTTTGGGTTTTCTAAAGAGTAAGGATTTCTTACAATAGTGGGCTTAACCTGGCTGTTCTGAGGCTGAGCTCCTAAAACAGCATCTGTGTGCATGCTCAGCCCTTAATACCAATGGGATTTATGCAGTAGAGGAGTTTGTCTCACAGTTCAGTAGATGAGAGGAACCTGAATATCCAGTGGCTGAGTAGGAGTGGTGCTGATGGCCCTGCAGTGACATCCCTTGGTGACACTGTTCCCTTCAGCTCCTGCTGCACAGCTCTGCAACTCCATCACACAGTACCAGGAGGGGCTGTGCCTCTGAATTGTCTCAGTCAATTGGAAATAAAAGACTGTGGAAATGAATCTCCATGAGAAAATCAAGCTTGATATAAAGCTGTGCTCCATCACAAATATAAATGCCTTGGCAATTACACTAGAAGGATGCAAGATTTCAGGAGTGTTTAGTTAGGGCTGGGGACTTTGGTTCAGACTACAGTGAAAAGAAAAAAAAGTAAAATAACTGGAATGTGTGAATGAAACTAGGGCTGCTTCTTCCAGTTAGCCCTGCTGTGGTCCTGACTAGGATTTGTTCCAAGTCTTTTGAAAGGTGCTGTGGGCCCTGGCTGTGGGCAGGCACAGGTGTGGTGAGGTACCTGCAATCATTTCTCTGTGCTTAGGATGAGCCATTTTAAATGAATCACCCATTTGTCTGGGACCAGTGTCTTGGATTGCTTCTATATAAGTCTGATTGAGTTATTTCAATAATTATAGATACTCTCTTAAGGGTGAAGCTTAGAAAAGCTCCTTGAGATGGTACACAGAGATTTTGTTGGCTCTTTTGGGTTTTCCTGCCCTGGGACATGTGTTAAACTGTGGCATTTGCCTTTGCAGTCAGATATGAAAACAAGCCTCAGTGTACTTTTTCTACCAACGTGAACAGGAGCACAGGCTCTGCAGTGCAGCTGTGAGATCCAAACACAGGAAAGCACAGAGGCACTTTACTCATGGAGTGTTACCACTAAAAGCCACGGGCAGGACTGCCCTGGTTGGCAAATACTGTTTGCATTAGGATGTGTTTACAGAATAAGCCTATTAAATATGTATTCACCACCTCTCTGGCACGTGCAGATGTTGTATGGAGCACAGGTGACACTTGTGTGAAATAAAGCTCAGCACTCAGGAACCTTTTGCTCATCAGCCACTGAAGCCATGTTAAACACAGCCCTGCTTCTCACAGGACATTTTCTGTGGCTTGTACAGTTGCTCCTAAAACCACACAAACAGAAGAGCTCAGCTGATCAAATTTCTCTGGGTGGCTCCTGCTGTACTCAGCAATGCCATGCTTCTGCTGCTTTCTAAGGCAGGGGAAAGAAATGACAAAGAGCTCTCTCAGATGGGGCTGAGGCACTTTCTTACCTGCCCACACCAACAAAACTGATGGTTGTGATTATCTGGAGGCTGCAGCCAGGAGCAGACATAAGCAAGAGTCCTCATCTTTTGTAATTAATTACCAAGCAAGCAGGACCCATAAGCAGTGGCTTCTCATTATCAGTCTTATCCTGTAAATGCTGCTGAGCACCTGAGACCTTTTGTTTATTGGCTTTTTTAGGACATGCAGTGAATTTAGGCAGTGAATGCACATGTTCAGATGTACTGTTGTATTATCTAATCATCTGCCATGTAGGACATAACAAGGTTGAAATATGGGTGACACAGAAACTGCAGGTTGTTTTAGAAATCTCTTTTCAAAGTAAGCCTCAGCTTAGTTTTCCAGATCTGCTGCTGCTTACAGAAGTCACTCACCTGACTTTTTTCAAAGCATGTAAGCAAAACTAATTAATTACTTCAAGCTCAGCAAGCATGGAAGTACTTTGCTAGATACAGACCTGCAGTCAACCTATTATCAACTTCAATTAGCAAATCCTGTGCTTTTTTATCTAGGTTTAAGCATTCATCCCAGTTTTTTCAGCCCAAAGGCTCCTGGGGCAGTTTATATGTTGATACCTTAATGACCAAGTGTCCATAGAAGTTTTTCACAACCTGGGAATCTCAGTGGAGGGAGGGGACAGTCTGGCTGTATTGTATCACAGCACATTCTTTATTTTCTGGGCTCTGCCATCTTTCTGCCATTCAAACACAGTCCTGACAATTGTTTCCAAATGTGATGTGCCAGGAGCCGCCACCCCAATCCCTCAGATGCGTGCACAGGAATTGGTGCAGTCCTTGCTTTGCATGTTGGGCACATTGAAGGACTTGATTGTCTGTAATATTCATTAGCAACGGGGTCTAGATGTTTTAAACAAGTCTGCTTCCTCCACCTCCTTTTTAATTAATAAATTATAAGTTACTTAATGATGTGATTTTATCCCATTTCCTCCTAAAAGCAATCCTGCTGAGATTTTAACATGTGGTTACAGTGAAGTCTACAGTGTTTTAAACAAAGCCACCCTTTCCAACTCCTTACTCTATAATTATTAATGAACCAAGTAATTACCCACTTGATTGTCTCCCCATCATATGCCTCTTATATTCTGGAAGATAGTTTGGTACTGAGCATCTGAATTTTTATAATCTATTATGGAATGACTGTATAATTACTACTAAAAAATAGTTCAAATCTGGGTCTCTTTTCTTGAGAATATTATTTGCTCAAGAAGAGCAATCATGTTATTTGATTTATATAGTATGAATTAAGATTTTAAATTCCCTTATACCAGTTTTGTAGTATTTGTTGTATCATATAAGGACTACAGACATAAGACAATCTATTTTTTTCTGCAAAATACATTAATTATAAAAGTTCAGACACCACATGAGAGAGTGAACATGAGTTTGTATCTATAAGCAATGGACTGAAGAAAGAAAAATAAAACCCCACTGAAATTGGCTCAAAAAAATGCAAAAGCTGAATAAGCAGTACTTCATTAGTATTTCTGTACTCTGTTAACCCAGCCTCTACTGTACATAACAATCTCTGCAGCAAATAACAACTGTGGGATCCCCCACTTTGGTTTTCCTGTAGTGAAGTAAAACTGTTTTGTGAAACACACAGAGCAGGAATTTCTTGTTTTTGCGCCTTTTCTCACCTGCCCCTGCAGTGTTTAACCACAGGCAGCTCAAACACTGCTCAGTCCCTGGCTTGGTGGAGATGCAAATCTGCGGGGTGTGAAGAGACAGGAGCCCTGCGGAGAGCCAGGATTTCTCCTCCTGCTCCTCCAGCCGCCAGCTCTCACCGGGGAGGGCTGAGGATGAAAATTCCAGCCCTGCTGCTTCCCCTGGTGTGCCAGGATGGGGTGCTGGGCCAGCAGGGCCTGCAGATGGAGCAGGAGGGAAGGTCAGGGTGGGGGTGATGTGTCCTGTGCCTTGGTGCTGCAGGGCACAGGGGCTGCTCCAGCTCTGCATTTGCCCTTCCAGGGAAGTTTGTTCTCAGTGGTGGCAAGAACAGGATTGGGCACAAACCACACTGGAAGCAAAATCATGAGAGAGCTCTCCACCCTTCTCTTGTTTCAGTTTTGGAGGTGAATACGAGCTGGATTCTTCTCTCTCTTTTTTTTTTTTCCCTTCATGCAGACCCCATCACGAGTGTAATGTGGTTACATAGGGAGGGAAAGCAAAATCAAGCCATAATTTCAGAAAGGCTGGTTCCTGAAGGTGAAGCCTGTGAGACTTAGAGCCTGCAAGGCTCCTCCACTGACATTGGTATTTCCCTTGTTTTCTGCCTAGTAAATTCAAATTCTGTAACATTAATGATTGCTGAAGGTTTCAACAACCCATATTCTCGCTCTCTGTATTGGAAGGGGGGAAATAATAAAATTAATATATCCCTTAATACCCATATGCACTGTGTTAATTTGCCAAAATACAAAAAGTCCTGCTCTGAAGGAGAAATGGAGATAATTAATATGTTGTATATACAGCTAACACATCATAGATCTTGTTGAGCCTTTACTATGTCACAAAAAAGCAGCAAAAGTTTGAGTGGGGGACCATGTATCTTTTCAGCATATAAAATTGGACATAAATCCATTTCCAAATTGATATTCTAATATTTCACCTCATATAGAAAACTTGAGCATTTTCAAAAAGAAGGACAAAGCAATAGAATCTATTACCCATCTGGTTTATATAAATGTGATTCTTGCCTGTAAAGCCAGAATATTGATATTTAATTAAGTTTGATCATTATAATTCTCTTGATCCTTAAACCAATGCTAAAAATAGAAATGCCTACTGAAAAATGGAGTATGCTCCAGTCACTCAAAATAAATTGATCACAAAATGCTGTGCTTTGTTAGAGTGAGTCTCAGTTCTAGGTGTTTATCAGCTGAAATGCAAGCTGCTGTTAAAACTTGCAGGATAACAGGCTAATAAACAGTGAGCAGGTGGGAAAAGACATCCTGTGTGTGGTGATTACACGTGTTAGAGTGGTATTCAGAGATTACTTTAATAATAGAAAAGGCTGCAGCCTGCTGAGAGCTGCATGACAACGCGTCCTTGACCACGCACACAACAGGCCCCAGCATTCTGCTGCAGCTTGGAGCTTCACACAAGGACAGTTGGCTGCTAAAAATAACTTAACAAACTGAAATATTAATATGTTGTGGGATGCCATGATTCTGTGCACACTGAGCAGCGCTGCCACGCAAATGATCAATTTCCAGGAGGAGAAGAGAGAATTAATTCTCATATTGCCACATTGAAATGGCTTAAATATGCACCAAAGCTATTTTCAGTGACCAGACAATTGCATCCTGTATGGCTTTCTGAATGTGAGCTGACAGCCTGCTACAGCAAAGTGCAGTGCAATCATTTCTGGGCTTGAGCCAGGCATATCAATTGACTCATGGATCCTCCACAGCAGCTCAGTGAAAGAAATGCAGAACGAGCACGTCATTTCATATTGAACAGCAGGCCAAGGGTTTAACGACTGCTCAGCCACCCCAGGCAAGATTTCCATCAGCACAGTTAGCCACTGCTGTTTTCAAAGGAGCCATGAAGCAAAAACTGAAGATGTAGGAATTTACTGTGTGTCCCTTGGCCCATGTGAAGGCTGGCATCATGCCTACAATGTGATGTTCATTAAATACAGCAGAAAGCCTTTATTTTATGCTACTTGGGACATTTATGAAAATTAGGGTCTCTAGTTGTATGGATTTTAGGCTTTTAGAAGGTCTCCTTATGCTACTGATAGACCTTCTGCATTACTGGTACTTACATCTTCTATCTAAAGTTTTAAGTCAGAGTGACATTGCTGTTATATAAAAGTGTAAAGGAGCTCTTCCCTGGGCCCTGAGCAGGAGACCAGGAAAGAGTTGAGCCTGTTCAGTACTTCAGATTGCATTTGTGCAAGGATTTAACTGCTGAAACAAAACCAGGAAAACAGATCAGGCAGTGTTGTAATCTGGGTTGTGCTTGGAATTGCTCATTGATTGAGAGGGGAGCAAGGATTGCACTTCTGCAATGGAAAAGCTGTGACAACCCTGAGGGACCAGATCAGGTGAGCTCATCAGCTGTGCCAGGTGTTCCTTTTAGGCACAGAGGTGTTAATTTAGAGCAAGAACAGATAAAACACACAAAAGGGATTATTTTTATCCTTTTATATCTGTATGTGGGGAGAGAGATGCAGGTATATATTTAGCTGACAAATAAGCTATCTTGGAGCTAATTTCCTGTTTGATAGCAAGGATTCCTCTTCTAAATAGATTTATGCTTTCTTTGATGAAGTACAGGCAGTACAAACACTTAGCATGAGCAGCTCTACTGGTTCATTAACTCTTTTAGCATGTGTGCAATGCTGTCTGCAAAACAATACTTGGTGTAGATGACATAATTGACCAGAGAAATCCAGCAGGTAACCAGCTCTCCTTAGCTTCCCACAAGGACTTCTCTGATGGAATTACAGTAACTGAAGATCTGACCCTATTGTCTGTAATGTGTCAGGTAAATTTTAAAGTTAACCTTCCAATGTATGTTCTGACAGGAACACCTGCTCCACTAAACAGCAGCCAAAAGATGTTCTTGTGTAAACCACTGCCTGAAAAAGGCAGCTGGCTCCCAGGGTTTGCCACTGAGTGAGAGTGGGGATGAACTTGTATGAGGGAAGGAGTAGTTGCAGTGCTGTGTGCCTCACCAGCAGGGCAGGAATCTTGCCTTTCTTAAAGAACATCCTTTGTTTCTCAGTAGAAGGTAAATAATTTCTTTTAGAGATGTCAGAAATCAGCAGTACAACTTCAGATCGGAGTTGGTGGTGCTGTGCTGCTGGGGGCTTCCAGACTCTCCTGTTTCTGTGTATTTTGCTGGTTTCTGTGGATTAACCAGGTGCATACTTTGTGCAGCCTGTACTTCCAACTCTGAACTAGAGGCAAATTCCATCTTTCAATTGATCTACCCAGCAATATTCAAGTGGCATTCAGTAGCAGCATAAACATTTTGAATTGATCCAACACAGATAATGTTTTCTTTATATTTTGCTATTTGATAGTGGAACAAATATGATTATTCACTGTCTTTTTCACCAAGAGCTTTTTTGTAAAGCTTGAAGATAGCAAAATCCTGAAATACATTTCTCTGGAATAATTTAACAACTCCAGGCTTGATCCTGTAAGCTGTAGGTAGTGCAAATGCACAGCTAAGCCACTGGTAGGATTAAGGAGGATGCTGTATTTATCTCAAAGAGCAGTGGGAGAAAGTTGACTTTAAAGTCTGCTGTGGCACTGCAGTCTGGGGATATTTTTGCCTGTGTGAGCCACACGAGCAGCTGGGCTGTGGCTGCAGGAGCTGCATTTCCCCACAGCTGCTGCAGGGTGTAGCTGTCCCTCCTCACACCCCGGGCTGCCACTGCCCTTGGAGCCCAGCCCTTGCTCTCTGGCAGACCAAGGTGCTGTGCACCAGCAGGGGAATCCCAAATCTTTAAGGACTGCTCCAGCCTGTGCATTCTCCTGCTCCTTCCCCAGACCTGCCACCCCTGCCTGCCCTGCGAGGCACCTGATGCTCCTCTCTGAGCTCCAGGTGTGAGCAGACTGTGCTCCATGCAGATTCAGGCTGGCCTTGGGGAGGTGGAAATAATATTAACAACAACAGCAAAACCACTTGTTATCATATTTTAAACATGATTTTAAAAATTTGTTCAAATGCATGAGGTTTTTTCCAAATCACTTACTCCTGCAATCAGGTGCATTTTGAGTAGTTCTCATTTTGTGTTTCATAAAGTAAGAGTTCTGCCCTCGTCTTAACAGAAAAATATTAAAGATGACTGCAAAAATATCCCAAACCTCTGCTATGTTAAGATTAACCAAATAAATATAATTATAAAAAGCTTGAAAATTGATACTGTGAGTTTAATTAGCTTTCAAAATATTGATGCTATAGGTTCTTTGTATCTTCAGCCAGCATTTTTAAATGAAAATACTGAATTAAAAACAGCCTTAGAAGTGTAGAAGCTGAAAAATACAGTAATGCCACTGAGAGAGAGAAATAACTTTTGCAATGAGGGAAGAAGGGAGGAGTGTGGGTGTTGTTCCTTTGTGTAGTTTCTCACAATCCTTAGTCTGTTTACACAGAGAAGCTTTTCTGTCATTTTATCACTCCATAGTATATTAAGTATAAAGCAAATATTCTCGCTGTGTCACTGGTTTTCACAGGAGCAGGCACACGATCAAGGTTTAGCATGTATGACTACGTCTGCAAAATCAGTGCTTCAGGCAAAGTCTTTCCAGAAAGGACCCTGTAACGTGGTGTTAGATAATCATAGATGTGCTGTGGATAAAGCACTTTAGAAGGTATGGAAATGGATCTGAAACCATATGAAATACACTTCAGAGATTCCCCAAAGTCAAGTCCTTGTTGAACAGGAAAATGCAGGAGGCTGACAGGCAGCTCTGGTGGGCTGAGGCTGTAAGGTGACGTTGGAATTGCTCATCTGGTGGATATGGAGCAGACTTGTCCGTGGCAGGTATGAGTGGGGAGCTTTTAGCCCCAGGTGCTTTTGGCAAAAGGTTAAGAAAAAATGTTATGACAGCCACAGAGCATGTGTCAGAAATGTCAGTGCTGCTCCATAAATGAAAGTGAGCACTGCTGAAAATAGATGGGACTCCCAGCTCTCACTGCAACATCGTTTTCGTGCACACCTAATCTGGGCATCTCTCATTAAAACCCAGTGCTAGGCTTTGCTGGAGTCACCTGTCCAGCCCACGGGCCATCTGGAGATGAGTAAACCTGCCATGGGACAGGAAATCCTGGGTGGTGATGTCTGCTCAGAGCCACTGACACAGGCTAAATTACATTCTAATGTTCAGCAGTGTGGTTCCACTGAGCTCAAAGATTTAATGTGTTTGCCTTTTGCAAGGTGCCTTTCTGTTTGGATTTTGGGGTTTTTGCAGCTACACAGGATTTTGGGGTTTTTGCAGATATGCAAAGTTAAATGAGCTTGGGAACCATGCCTAACAATATCATAGAATAGTTATTATCAGCCCAAAAATGCCATCACAGAATATTAAAGGATTGATAATGCCATGTAGGGAGAGTCCAGGCTTCATAAATGTAGGGAATAGCTTTCCAGTCCTTTATATTTATATATGCCTTCTACTGACTTTGTTAAATCCAGGGAAGTAGCAAAAATTCCTTAAATAAAATCTGTAAGCAATGTCTGATGATTGCAGGCTCTTTTATTCATTTATATAAAAAATATATATATAAAGTCATTATGAGAACCTTATTTTTAATTACATTAATGTCCCTCTATACTTCCTAGCTATTTGCATGACGTTTCCCAGGATATAAATTATAATGGAAAAGCATAAATGAGAACCAGACTCCATGAGGATAAGCAAACTTGATAGCTGTATTAACTGATAAATTTTTGTTACACTTGAGCACTGCATTTCTCTTTTCCCTTTTCTTTTGAAGACCACACTCAAGAGGGCACAGCTAGAGAATATTTTGTGCAGCCTGGGTGGGATTTCCTTGCTTGCCTCTCCTCCAAAGGCATGTCTCTTTCTTGAGGAAATAACTCCTACTTCATTTACATATTAATTTCATGGCTATTCAGAAGAAGTGCTTAGATTACAAACAGTAATGTAGGGAATGAATGAAACACACTTCTCTGCTCTGTCACTCATGTGGCTCCAGAGAAGCAAGTGGCAATAATGGTAAAAAAAATCAGTTTTGATTGAAACAGAACAGCGGTACATTGACTGATCTAAATTCAAGCTTTGAAAAGTTGATAAAGCCAAGGTTTATAAGTTTTGTCACTTTCTGGAAACTGGCTTCACATGTTTGCATTGAATGTAATAAAACAAGTAAGTTTAAGTAAATATTCTATTGCAATAATGTGACATAAAGATTGGGCCTTGTAAGTTGATGGTTGGACTTGGTGAGCTTAGAGGTCTTTTCCAACCTTAATGGTTCTATGAAAAAGAGAAATATGGAGGGTAACTAGCATTAAACCAACTGGGAGCATATTTTCATGCTTTTATATGCTTTGCAAAGCATGTATACAGTGTGATACATACTGTCTCAGATGCCATTTTCATTCTTTGATGCTTTCTATATTAGATTAATAACATTGTGTGGTCTGGGAGAGGTTAAAGAACACACTGCTTCCTTTCAGAATGAAAAGCCAGTGCACATTGTTCCAAAGGTCTGTGTGCCATTTTCATTCACGAAGCTCACTAAATAAAAATGATTTTTGTCACTGGACATTTTATAAGTTTCTTGGATGCAAACTTGCTGAGTTTTTCTTCTATGGGAAAGCTCATTTTCTCTGCAGATTTCAAATCCCTGTGTGTGTTTCAAGGACAAAATGCATTCCTTTGCCTGTCTCCTGATATGGGAGATGTGGTTTGCTTTTCTCAACCTATGATATAAAGAATTGCCATCTCTCTGACTTTGTAAACATTTTTGGTCATTCTAGTGGAGTTTGGGGTATGGAGCTGGAAGAAGCAGGATGCACCTCTGTACCTGGGCAGAAATAGCCCAAATCCTTCTGAACAATGGAGTCATTTTAATAAATAATATAAACCCTCTGATATTGGAGTCAAGAGTCTTGATTCACCCCGATGGGACTCCAACAGCAACCATCGGTGACCCCTGAGATGTGAAGCAGAGATTTTAATGATTTTAATGAAAATGCCATTTTCCTGGCCCGCTTGCTGTGTGCTGTTACTCAGAGAGCTCTGGGGCTGCCCTTTGGGTGCCTCCTGAAAGAGCCCTCACGGTTCCACCCCAGGCTCTCCCAGAAGCACGGCTCTGTAACCATGGGAAGCAGGTGAATCCCAGCCCATGGGTGCCAGCCATTCCCAGCTGGTGTGCCCTGTGGGTGGCACACGTTCCATGTGCCCCTGGAGCCCCCTGCCCCTTCCCACGGGCAGCGCTGGCACGGGGGCACACAGGGACATTCTGCACCTTTACATTGGCGCCGTGCTTTTCCAAAAATCTGCTCAGAGCGGAGGCAGCGTTAGAAAAATACAAGTTAAGGGATAGTTCCTGTCCATAAATCGTGATTTTGAATTTTAAAAAGAACAGATTGTAAAATTCGTTCCTGTATGCAAAGTCTGGCGCTGCTTGGCTGCATCATCCAGGCAGACTCCAGCAAACCTCCCCGTGTAAACCAGAGGGGAGCTCTGCTTTGAACTGGCACACTGCAGCTCATCACTACAAATACATGACTGGAGGCTCTGAATTTACAACCAGCCTGACTAAAGTTGGATTACTAAATCCATAATCCTTCATCTGAATAAGCGCTCTCATTTTAAAAAGTGCAGTGTTCAATGGAGATTGTTCAGGAGGGGAAGTGCTTCAGAAAAAAGTGTATTTATATGTAAAACTGCTGTGTTTGAATGTATAAAACCATCATATTGAATTTTTTCTTTTGTGAGTTTTGTTGGGAAAAAAAAAGAAACAAAACTTTGGAGGGACAAAATCTAGTGTTTGGTTGAAAGCCAGTGAACTTAGAAACAAAATGCTTTTGTTTAAAAAATTCCTTAACCCATTCTGTCGACCAGTTTGGATAACAAAATGATTTATTTAAAGGTTCAAGAATAAGTTTAGAGAACAAAAGTGGATATTTTAGTGTGTGCCTTAGGATCCTGGGTAGCATAGCAGACAATTAACTCTGTTTGCTGAAATAGTTACCCTCCACTCTTCACTACTCACAGCCACAGTGGTTTAAGACACCATATTTATACAAAATAATTAAAATGTACATCTTCACAGAGAACTGTTGCATAGTTGTAGTATTAATTTAACAAATGTAATCCCTGTGAATGAGGTTTATCATTGAAATAGTAATAGGACTTTTGGGGTGTTGCTAAGCAGTAATTGTAATTACAAGGATTGGCTACAAACTACTCTTGTGAGGAGAGGCAATGGCTCATGAAAATGCATCAACCATTCATACCCTGCATACTCCCCTAGTCCCTGTTGGGTACCAACCTCTTCCTGCAAAGATTCATCTCAATTTCCACAGAAGAAAAGATTGTAAAATCAATAAAATCATTATGGTTACAGCTAATCTATTTTAAAGGAATCCCTGTAAGCAATGTGCATTACTAACACAATGAGATAGCTCTGTGCTCATGGGCTGTGCTGCCAGTTTCCCAGACACCAAGAGAACCACACAAACCCTCTGGTCTGCAAGTGTCTGACAAGTGTTTACATGTTAACATTCATTAGGAGATTCGGGCAAGCAATCCACGCTTGATTAATTGATTATCCCGTGGTGACAGTTCATTTTTGAAATGTCTGCCAACCTGGGAAGGAGCAGGACAGTCAGACCAATGACAAAAGACATTGATGGACAAACACCGGGCTTACTGAACAGCTGCTGGAGTGGCAGACCAGCATCTACAGAGTTTAATCAATGCCTCAAATAGATGGCAACGCTATAAAGACTGTTTATTTATTTTCTGTGCATTTGTGAATTGTTAATGCAATCAATACATATTAGCTTCATTTGTTGTTTGGTTAAAATGTAATATGAATTTTCCAAGTTAAGAGTTGCCTTAGTATCAAGTTTTATACAGTGAAATTTATGAGTCCTTGCAGTTTTATGAGGTTTTTTTGATGCCTAGAAAGCCAAGCACAATTTCTGACTTTGTTTATTCCAGCATTACAGAATTAGTAAGAGTAGACATTGCTGGGCTCATTGAATAAATTAATTTCCTTGGCAATGTGTGCATTTTGAATTTTCTTGAATTAAGTCAGAAAAAGTCCATGTGTCAGCACAAGCTAGTAAATAGCAACTGCACTACAAGAGGATTTCAAGCTAAAGCAGTGCAAGGGAGAAGCTCTAAACCAGAGTAAATTACCCACAGACAGTACATGTGTTGGAACAGATCATCCCTTGCTGAAATGGTACTGGAGTCCATGGAATTACCTAATAGACAAGTTTGGCCCAATATTAATCTGCAGCAGATGTTTGACTAATGAATGATTTGAAAGAGCTTGAGTGTATTGTGATATAATTACCTGATTTTGCAGTGTACTCCTTTCAGAGCTTGTTTTTGTCTTACTTATGCAGTAGAAACAAAAATGCAGAAGTCATACTGTGAGTTTTCAGAACAATCACTTCATTTTGGAGTACAAAGAAGAATCCCAAATCATTAAATTATTGCAGCTTACAAGTAAAGTCAGAAGCAGACTGATCTGTGACCTAGACATGAGCAGGAATTGTTTTGAGCTTTAATGAGACAAGCATTGAGAGAGCTGCTCTTCTCACATCACCCACCTCTATTCCTCTCCCTCCTCAGCATCCTCCTTCCTTGCACATTCTACAGATATGATGACAGGGCAGGAGTGTGCTCAAGCAGCAAAGGTGGTTCTCTGGTTCTCTGGATCCCTTGTCACTGGGAAGTTGCCCAGGGAAGCTGCTGTAGCTCACCTCTTTCCTGACAGCCCAGCCTAAAGATCTGAATTTGTTTTCCAAAAGTCAGGAGGAGTTATTACTGAATTCAGGTGCAATTTCCACAGGCATTACTGTTGTCTTGTGAAGTCCAAGACTTCTTGAACTGATCCTGAAGCTTGATGATTTCAAGGAAGGAAAGAGTCTTCCCTATGCATCTCCCTTTTTGCATCACTGTCACACATTTCTGGGTGAACACCTCAATTTTTGGTCTTTGTCTGTTATGAAGTTCTAACCATGCAACCATCATGGGCTGCTCTGGGTGTGACTGGGATGCCACAAACAAATTCAGATGAAGAACAAGGGGAGCCATCACACCGTGTGTCTTCTGAGTTAGGCGATGGTCTGGGAGTCACAGAAAGAGAATTTTATGGAGAGAAACTAAAAGATTGTGCTTCTTTACCAACATAGGAGGAGTTCTGTAAGAAATATGAGTGTTCCTGGGTTAGGGCATAACCTGTGTGTTAGTAATGAGAATACTGAAGAACCTTTACCTGACAGCAGTTTATTCTAGAGCACACTACCTTGCCTTTTCTTCTAAACCACTACATACTGCTTGGTGCTAAAGACAGAATATTTTAATGGATAGAAGGGCTGCTGATCTGAGCCAACATGGCAATTCCTCTGCTCCTAATAACAGAGGCTGCTGTCATTTCAGTGACAATTAGCAGGCAAATCCTATTACAGGAATAAGATCACCTAATCCTCAACTCTAGTATATGCTATTCACTATGATAGTGTTTTAATTATAAGACTTGTGCAGGCTACAATACTTTGTGCAAAAAAATCCAGAAAATTCAGAAATTGTGTTAGATGACTTCAGTCAAAAATGACAAGTTAGACATCTGCTATTTCACAGTTATTACTCCAACCCTTTAAATTGGCATAACTACTTTTCTGTGTTCTTCAGTGGCAATGGCAGGAGACCCAGCAAGGTCTGAAGTGTCACTAGGATTTTCCTCTTTGCTGCATTTTTAACTTGTTTACAAAGGTAGAAAGCAAGAAAAAGATGCTTGGAGAGAGCCCACCTTAACAAAGGAGGTAGGTTCTTCACCTGGTGTTTGTATCCTTTAAAACTTGTTCCCTAGGTGGAGCAAAGAGAGGGAATCATGGCAGGAATGCACTGAGCCCTGGAACAGCCCAACTCTGCCCCAAGAACCCTCTCTGGGCTCTGCAGCTCTGTCCCTGTGGGGGCATCCCCCAGCACAGAGGAGAGCCAGGCTTTATTTAACAGCAGGCACTGTCTTAGAGCTCCTTGTTCCCTTGGGATTTGTCTTTCTAATGGGAGGAGGGCTAACTCCACCAAATAGGAAATCTAGCCAAAACAAGGTGAGTTCAGGACGAACTGAACTTTCTGTTTACTTGAAGGATAGAACAACTCCCATGAAGGAGGATATTAGAAGAATCTCTTTCACTCTTGCACAAGCTGTCTAGCTGTCTTTGGACATGTAGTTGTATAATGAACTTTGTGCTTTGCCCCCTGTACCTCTAACTAGATCTTCTCTGGGGGACTTCCTACTCTTCAGTATCTGAGGTTTTGCACAGTACTTAGCAACAGTAAAAATCTGCTAACATGGGGTTACCAGTAAGTGATGGATTGAGATATTTTCTTCTTTCAGAAAACACCATCTAGCAGTCTACATACAGACCCTGACCCTGTGAGCAGAACTCAGCCCCAAAAGCTGGGCCATCACTGTAAGTCAGTGTAATGTTACTAAGTACTCTCCATATCAACGCACTTTAAAATCTGTTCATTATAATTTCTGTTTCACAGAGCTAGACTAAGTGCTGTGGCTTTCTGTTCCCCTGATATTCATGCTATTCCTGGCCTTTTATTGTACTTAATAGCTCCCTGGATTAACTTAACTGTGAATTGGAGGCTCAGACTGCTGAAGGTGTGCTACCTTGGACTGATGCTCTTTCCACTTAGCACAACTGAGTATCAGCTACAGCAATGAAACAAAGCAATGAACAATCCTTAAAAAGAATATTGTTATAATTTCTCACAAAAATCTATTTATTATTTTTAGCAACCTACATTAATAATTTCCCTTATTCTTCCCCAAAGCTCAGAATAGACTTACTCAGTAGCTCTTTCAATTACAAGTGTCAGTATTATGATTCTTTGTCATGCTTTGTATTTTGTTATCCCGAGACTCTAAATCTGTTCCTTTTCTCTTCCATGTTATCTTTAACATCTTTATAACAAAAGTGCTGCAAAAGCTATTGGAGAAAGATCAGTCTGTCTGACAACATCATTCTTTGCAGTGTGGTAGATTTTGAAAAGAGGCCACCAGCTCTGCAAGACGAAGCAGCATTCTCCTTAACAAAGGAGGATAAGCATCAGAGGCATCTGGGGAAAACCTCTGATTCAAAGTGCTGCACTGTGAATATGAATTCTAACCAGTCATAAGAAAAAAGCAAAGTATCATGTTCAGTAAGCTGAGTTCAACTCTATTGAAGCAGAGGCTGCAGAACTGATAAATTCTTGGGACATTCTTGAAGGCAAGTTGAGCTCTCCAGCAGCCTTTGAATTAGGTTTTCTCAAGCTATTTTTAAAGTATAGGGACCTCCACCTGCTATAGGAGCCACCATAATCTTTGAACAAATTAGCTATTTATGTGTATGAGTGGCTAAAGCAACCCAAGGAAGATCCATGTGCCCAGTGCACCAGAAGTTTGAAAGCAGAGGTGTCACTGCTGAGACTGATCCCTGTTGCTTTAGGGTCTTCCCACTCTAACTTCCCTACAGAAATGCCTGTAGGATTTCTGGGTACTGCCCCCTTCCAGTCTCACTCACTTCCATAGGGGCTTGCACTGTTGTCTGGGCAGAGGGACAGGGACTAAATGGAAGGACAGCTTAAAGGATGAGGTTGCACCAGCTGTAGCAGAGGCTACATGCATCACTTCTGCATCACTTTTTGGGAAAAAGAGATTTTAAAACAGACTAACCATTCTGAAGCTTTGGTTATTTCCCCAGATGTATCTTTCTGTTGTTTCAGAAATAGAAAGAAATGTTAGAAGAGATCTGAGATAAGTATGGTTGCAGGAGGGTTAAAATGTGGTTGCTGTGAGCAGTTGGAGTATACTTAATGTGATTTGTACACAGCACTGCTCACTGCTGGAGCCGTGGATCAGCAGCACAGGGAACCACAGGGAGGGGAAGAGAGCTGCACTGTCAAAGACTCCTCCTCAAAAGTTCTCTGAACAGTGACAAAGCAAATATGGCTTCTGAAGAAATCTGGGGCTGGGATTTTTCCCTGTAAACTTGAGTGAGGCTGCACAGAGGGCCATTAAGTGCAGGCACATTTACTGCTGACCATCCTTCTGCGCTGGGACAGTGAGGAAATGCAACTTTCCAGCTGGGTGGTTATTTGTATCTGGTATGGAGCACTCCTAATATGCTTTGCTTCAATCTCCTTTTGGAGAGATTATTTCTCATTTCTAGTTCAAACCAAATGCATAGTTTTAGATGCATTTCTGGTTACTATACCCTTTAAACTGTAGCTTCAATATCCATTAAGTCTGTGAGCTCCTAAAGTTATTGTGTGGACATACAGACCTCTTTCTATTGAGGTTTGCTAGGTGTAAGCTTGTTTTTTTCCCTTTGTTTGGACCCTTTAGTTACCTTAAAATCAATCCACGGACTTGAAAATGTAGTGTAGAATGGTTCCTGCATATTTGCATACCCCTGACCTGGCCACCCCTCCTTGGAGGCTCCAAGCCATGGGGGTCTGGCTTCAGCTCCTCCTTGTGATTGGAAACAGTGAAATTATCAGTGAAACAACCTGTGGGTTGTCCCATTCTGTGTCTAAAAAACCTGCTTGGCCACCTGCACCTGGGCTCCCATTTTCCAGGTGCCCCACAGCTAAGACACAGCTGTGAAGAAGATGGACATACAATCCAAATGCAGCTGTGCATTCAAGGAATCTTAGTTTTGTGAAATTCCTGACAAAGAATAGTTAAGCTTGCTAAATAAAAGAAATAGAGACAGATTTATGCAACTAGGCTATAAAACCAGTCATTACATCCAACAGGTCCTAATAAATGCTTTGTTTAGGGAGCAAAGTCACAGCCACAAAGCAGAATTGCCTTTAACTGAGGTGAGCCTCTGACACCATGCACCTTCTTCATGGAGAAGGAGATGGCAAATACTCTGCTTCTGTCAAGACCAGAGTTCTGTGCTTGCTTCTGGTTCCTCTAAATGACTACAGGAAGATGGTTTGCCTTGCTAATTGCAGCAGCTGTTGTAGCAAATAGGGTTTCTCTTGGAATATCAATAATTAGCCCTTCATTTGAATGTTTTAACAACATCAGTGGTTGGTTGCTAAAAGGACAGAAACAATTAATGAATATTAAAATATTCTGAATTTTTGAAATGCTGTCTCAGCAGTCCTTTGTGAAACATCTTTCATTTTAATCACATGACTATCTGCTAGTGGTGGCATGGAAGCTGTGATTAAAGTGGCTGAATGCTGTAAAAATGCCAAAAAATCCACACACCCTTCTGAACTCAATAGGAGTCAGCATTTGACTTGCACACTCTGATTTGAGGAATTTGAAATCTAATTAAGATTAAATTACAACCAAAATGTACAAAGAACAAGGGACACCAGGATGCCTCCACTGTTTCAGGTGGGGACAGGCTGCAGTCAGCAGCTGTGGCTGAGGGAGATGAAGAATGGCAGGGGGCTGGGAGGGAGATGGGGGCAGCTCTGTCCTGCTCCCCAAGCTACCTCCAGGGGATGTTTTAAAGTCCAAGTTCCTTTCCCTATAGAAAAATATAAATAACTTAAAAATGCAGCAAGGTTGGTGCTGCAGAAATCTCTTCCCAAAGGCCCACTAAGGGGGCAGGAGGTGCCGAGCTGTCAGCTGTGTGTGCTGAGAGTGCTGCTGCTGATCTGCTCAGGATCATTTAGGGCAAAAAGGAAAGCCTACACCCTTGGAAGGGACTCTGGTGATGGCACATCCAAGACTGATGTGAAGGGTAAATCTAATACATATCAGCCTTTGAAGCTGAAGGGGAAAAACAGGAAAATTCCCTTGTCTGTACTGGAGGTTTCTGAATTCTTATCTGTGATTTCATGGAGGAAAGAAATTGTGGGATTGAATTTCTTTTAGGAACGGTGTCCTTGGCTTATCATTTCACTTTATGTGTTGTCCAATTTGGGGGGAAGGGCTGCATTTGTGTGTGGGTGATATTATTGTAGAAAATGTCTTACTTAATTACTATCCACTGAAACATCACCTAGGAGATACTCTTTCTCTGACATGCAGCTTGATACTTCATGCAGAAAGAGGTAACTTCCATAGTTCATTAAATTATGTTGTGGTGAACTTATCTCCACTGGGTCGCAATTAAGAAGCGAAGCCACTACCTTTAGAGGAAAAGGCAGAGAATAATCAGAATATGCTGAATATATAATTTGATCTCGGGAAATAAGCAAGAGGAAAAATATGGTGTGCAAATGTGTAGACATTAAGAATGTATTATGTTCCAAAGATTTGTATATGGCAGTATCATATAATTATATCATTACTGTTCCTTGGAAATATTTAGTGCTTTAAAAATTACAGGTGTTATTTTTGTTATTTGTTAACTACTGTAAGGTAACTTTAGTAAATGCACATTTTCCTTCCTACTTCCCTTGTCTCCATTGTAGCACCCCGGGAACTTTAGTCACACTGATTCTGGACCCATTGCCTATTAACATGCATTATAAAACTGCAGTAAATTTGATATTATATTCTGCCTTAATTTAAAGTTTTCATTTTAATAATTTATTTTTTCCTTTAAAAAAAATATTAAAATATCTAGCAGAACTAGTCTCTCTGTAGTCTCTCTTTTGTTTTCCAACAAAAGGCCCACAAAGCTCCTTTCATTAGATAATTTCAAATGTGAAGAACAGAAAAGGAAGTTGTCTCAGCTGATCTTTCTCAGACCTCCTTGCCCACCATTCTCCTGCTGGTCACTTCTTTTTTTTCCTGTTCCTCTTCCACTTACGTAGGAGAGACATGGGAGAGATCATATTTTGTTCTTAACATTGCTGTTATAATGGTTTGGTAAGGTCAGTTCATTTTGTTTTTCTCCCACAAAATATAAATCATGCCAAGAAGCTTTCTGCAGGTATTGGTGGCACACACCACTGGACCAGCAGGGATGTGGCAGGTTTAACATGGAGCACTGGACACTTACATCACCAGGGCAGAGGTGTTAAACAGCACCTGACTTGGCACATTCTTGAGCTACTCAGTTCCCTTCACCTGTAGGAGAATGAGCAGCTCATAAATGCAGAATAATGGGAATTTTAATTACGTAGTGATTTAAGGATGCCTCCTGTTTACAAGGAAATTGCGTCTCTTGAGCGGAATGAAGGGGAGGGGCGGGTTTCAATTTAACAGCTCAGAGAAAAGCAGATTATTTGTTTCCACTGCTAGCACTGGCTGTTCACAGTATCCAAGTCAGCTCGGGGGCTGAGGTGGTGAGTTTGTTTTGAGCATGTGAATGGCATCCCAGCTCTGTTTAAGTTCTCCACACAGTTTTTAGGATGAGCTTTAAACAATTACAGCGACTACATTAAAGTCTCAATGAATACAGAATTGCCTTGCTATGGAATAAAATTCCTGGTCCCTGCCTGCAGGTGGGTATATTTACTTCTGTGACCATTTGAATACACACCTTCTCATTTGTTTACACTGGAATAGTGAGTGGAGTTTGTTTTCCTGTATGAGATAAGCATCCTCTGCTCTCCTGAGCAGCTGCACACACCATGAGGAGGGCCCAATTCCAGCTGCATTCCATCCACACAGAGCAGCAGTGACTGCTGTCGGGAATTTCTCCCGTGGTTTGACTTAGGGGGATTACGTTGTGCAGGGCTACATTAACAAATGAAGTCAAGTCAAACAAGTCAAGAAAAAACTGCAACAAGCTGGAAACTGGTAGGTAGGACCTTGGCCCCTGTGCACTACCTACAGCTTGAGAAAAGGAGACTCCCCTCCCACCCCTCTCAAGTAGCCACTAGGCAGGTGACCAGTTTCCTCTGCTTAGGCTTGTGCTTTCTGCCCTCCTGGCCACAATAAGGACTTGTGTGTGTGTCCTCTGCTCCCATATCAGACACTCTGCAGTGGGTGCAGGCCACCTAAAGATCCCTGTAAATTCAAGCCTAAAGTCATTCTAAAGCCAATATACCTTTGTTTGTTGCCAAGCATTATCTGTGCCATCATTACAGGAAGCTCAGCACTGCCAAATGGAAGGAGAAAGGTAAATCAATTAGAACACAAAAGGTACAGGGCACTGGAGCACGGTGCCTTCTAGAAGGACAAGGAATTTTATTGACACCCTGCTCCTTTTCCCTCCCAAGGCTATTCAGTCCCAGCTGCTCCATGAAGGGACTTAATATCCCTGCCTTCACCCAGGATGGTTTACTTCCATCATTTAGGGATACCCAAAGTCTGAAAACACAGATTCCTCGCCTAACAAGCAGCAAAACATCAGACATACAGTCTCTGTCACGAGTTGTGTAAGAAAATGTGTGGTTTCCAACCAAGCACAGGAACAGAAGACCCAAAAGACTCAGTTTCTGTAGATGTGGGTGGTGATTCTACAGAAAAGAGGAAAGAGCATCTCTGAATTGCCCTGATGTGCAGAAGTGGCAGCACAGGAAGGGCCTGGCAGGAGCATTTTGACCCTTAATCACAACATAGATCTTGTGAAGTGGCTGAGACCAAAAAGTGACACATATGGGACTTAATTTCACAAGATGCAGAATGTTCTGACCCTTGAGGCATTGGAGTAGCGTTAGCAGCTGAGCCACTCGGTTGATAGGGAAGTGCTTTATTGCATTATTGCTATGAGATAGTATCTTATAGGAGTATGATACAAATATGATTAAAATCAGTTAACCACCTTGTGTATATCAAGTGGTGACAGATCTCAAACCAGTCATTTACTTTCAAAAATAGATTGTTTGTTTGGAGAAAATTATAAAGATGTCCTCGAGAAGTTGATCTTGTGTAGGGCCTACACAAGATCAATTACTTTGGTTTTTTGCTCTCTTGACTGGTGCTAAAGCAGTAAACTGGCAGTTTTGATGCTGATACACAAAAAAAGCCGTAATAGGGAAGAAAGCCACCTTTAATTTCAAGCTCCACTAGAATCATGAAAGGAAAATTAATGTTTACTAAATGAAAAAGGATGATATTGCAGGAGAGAGGAAGTTTTGGTTAAGCTTTTAAGGGAATATTAATGACTTTCAGAAATGGAAACATATATTGTAAAACATGTTTCAAATGGCATAAACTGCAGAAAATCCAGGAAGTATTTTAAACTGAGTCAAGCTCCTCAATATGTTACTATGTTTTACAAATCATGCAAATTGAATGATAGCTGACATATGGAAGGAGGCTTTCTAGTGCAGACACATTTTCTATGAAAATTAAATAGAGTCTTATATTTAGAATAAATGTTTTGAGGTGAAATTAAAGTCTGCTGATCAACTTTTGCACATTTTTGTAATGCTTCTGAAAATTTCCAGGGGAATCTTAGATTCCTCCAGGCTCATTCCCTGGGAATATACTTTCAGAAAGCTGCCATTCTGAGAGTCCTCTGACATGGTGCAGCTGAGTTTCGCCTGTGATATGCTGCCAAGCACCATAAATGAATGCAGCTCAGAGATGGCAGGTCACTTTTTATTTTGCCAGACACAACAACAGAGTGTCGACCTCTGACAATTCTTAAAACTAAGCTTTAAAGGAAATATCAAACCTTTTTTTTTTTTTTTTTTATCCCATCAGAGAAGAAATGCTCACAGAAAGAGAGAGGACAGGGAAATTTGTGGAAGTGAAAGCTGCCCTATGGGAGTGAGTCAGCACTACATCACTCTGGTTTTATACTGATAAATACATTTGGGATTAGGTGACATGGTCTTTATGCCATCAAATAAATGGGCAGTGGATCTGGTTCAGTCATCTGATGTGTGTGTGCACCACTGCAGTGGGATTGTAACTGCTGCTGGTAATGCACTGGATTTGGTGATAATGCCATTGTTAATATGGTTTGGTCTTTTGTCAGGGTATCTAAAAGTCCTTAGGTACCTTGAACCCTCTGCAGAGAATTCCCTTTATAAGAGGAAATGGAAACACTGAAGGGGTGAATTGTCTGATATAACACAATACAGCACAATCTATGAGCAGTAGGGCAAGACAGGAACAAATCCCAGCAGCTTTGGATCCCAGTTCCACAGCCTTAACACCTCAGTGCTGTAACTCCTGTGAAAAACTTGCTGATGGCTGACAGGAAATACTGTCAATACAGGAGATAAACACTGGTCTGTCATGCTATAGCATGAGAGATGTAACTGCTTTGCTAGGCTTAGGTTCAAGAATGTTAACAGAAACTAAAAAAAAGAAACAAAAGGAAAAAAAAGGGGGGGGGGAAGTGGTGCCTTCTCAAAACCATGTAATAAATAAATGCTGCATTTTTTATAAGATTGCCAAGACTGTGGCATAGTCATGAAAGCAGGGAGAAGGCAGTAGGAGACAATCTCTGTATAGTACACTGGTGATAAAACAGCTGATTCGTTATGGCTTTCTACACTAGACTACATTTCTTCTGAACAGATTTGCACTGGCAGTGTGGTGTAGGGTTTCCTTTGAAACCATCTGGCCAATGTTTGATCCCTAATAGCAGTAGGCTGATAAAGTCATTGCTAGCACTTCTTTCCAATGTGAAAAACAACCAGGTTCAAATTCACAGGTTCTAAATCACAACCATTTCAAGCAGCAGAAAAGGGAATATCACATTCATAAGACTCTACTAAGTGCCTTGCCTTGGCAGACAAAAACAGATATTTCTCTTTTCATCCCAAAAACTGCAGACCATTGTGAACCAGTCTGCAGGGAAGTTCTTTCTTTGGGGGAAGTTCAGTTTAAGAAGACTCAGAGTATGTGACTGCAGAAGGTTCAACCACTCTTGAGCTGGCAGAACTACCCTCACACACACAACAGATGTTTCTTCTGCCTCAAAAGAGCACCAGCAAGCCACCTCACCCCTGCTACAGTCACCTGATTCTTTGCTCATTGTTTTTGCTGATACTGTCAGTTGAGAAGAAGATTAAATGGCTTCTAGCTTATAGAGCAGTAAGTTGCAAATGGCAGGAAAATTACTTCCAAAATTCTACAATGCTAGTTCATTTTCTACTGTTTTTATGGAAATTTTCCCTTCTGGCAAACAAACGGTGCACTGTGCACTGGGACAGTGTTATGAAAATGTACAGTGAGCGTGGAGATTTGCATATGAGTGTAGTTAGTGAGTAATAAGGTGTGTGTGCTCTGAAAAAGTAACTTTCAGTATAGCTGGAGTACTGGTATTTGCTCTAAGGCTGCTGCAATATTTGCTGCAGCTCCCTTGTGCTGTCAGGGCCAGCAGCATCCCTGTGCTAACCCTTCTCCACATCTCTCCCTTCTCCCTCTCCTCCCCATCACACCCTCAGTAAAGCAGAAAATAAAGAGGATGATAGAATAATGTTAGAAATGGTCAATGAGGTTAAGATGGCAATCACTGAAAAATCTGTCAGATGAGTTTCAGGCTTGACTATATTACATATTTGACTTCCAAGTTCTGATACAGTCAGAGTGCAAAGCCATTCTGTGTTTTGACCCTTTAGGAGCTTTTACAATATGGATCCTTTAAGGTGTATTTTCCACCTTTTTTCAGCTCCCAGATAAGCATGTGACTATATATATTCATCTTAAAAGTTCTAACTGAAAACTCTTACAGTTTTGTGAATTCGGTAACCATATGGCAAAAATGCAATAATTTTTTCCCCCCACAGACTTATGTAGAAGATTACTAATACTTTCTCTAGCTTTTATGTGGCAAAATTTCCTATTAGAAAAATCGATGCCATTTTACAATACCTATCTCTTCTGACTACAGAGCACACAGTCTCAAGCACACTGCCAGCTCTGGGGACTGCAGTACAGCTCTTTCCTGTGTCCCTGGTGCCACCTGGAAGCAGTGGTCCCTCCTGGTGCTCAGGACCTCACCTGCCCACCTGCTATGCATGACCACAGCCCTGTTTCCAGCCCATGGACTGCCTGCTCTGTGCCTCAGAGGTTTATGTGGTGTTTGGAATCCACCTGAGATCTGTCAGGATATGCTGTGCCCTTTGACTCTTCTCTCAGTGTTGTTGCTGGTCCAAGTTGCTCTCTCCTGTACTGCCCAAATGCAGCTCTCACAGCCCATGTTCTCTGGATCTCATTAACTGCAGTGGCCGTGGCCAAGCCTGGGGAGGGCTCGTTAGCCCTGCTGACTCTCTTACTGCAGACCCTGACACAGAGGGAGCACACTCTGTGCTGAAAAAGCCTCCTGCTGCCACAGGCTGCACAGGACTCTTCTCTTTTGAGGTTCTCTTGCCTTTTTCCCAACCTGGAAATGAAACTCGAGATCATTTTAGTAAGGAGGTAATATAAAAGAGGATCTTTATTTGAAAGCCTTCAGGAGCAGTTATGGAAAGATGTCCACAAAAGCCCACCACAGGGATGAGTACATATTTATAGGTTTTAGGAAATTAGCATAATTGATAAAAAGCACCAATTAGGAGGACAAGTAGGGATTCAATTTCCCCCCAGGGCAAGCTCCTTCTCTGGAGTTCCCCCCCTTCAGCAGTAGCTGAGCTTTGTTCAAGGCATGTATCTCAGAGAATTGTTCTCAGACTTGGTTCCCAGGAAGAACCAAGATAGCATGGAGGCCCTGCACCTCCTGGGTGAGAGAGATTTGGAATTTGTCTGTCTTTTTGTCTAGGGAAAAGCCATGAAAAAGTACTGGGAAAACTACCTAATAGTACAATAGGCTACAGAGCTGCAAATATATGTGCAAAGGATATAGAGAACATATAAAAGAAAAAAAGGCAAAACCCAAACCAGCATCAGTTCCAGGACCAGCACAGTAATGGAATGGCTAAATACTTTGTTACTGTAAAGTTTTTTTTCCTGATTAATATCTGGTCATAGACAGGAGATTTATGCATTTACAATAGCATTAGAATGGGGATATATGTACTAAATTTTTCTTGTGCACCATGTGCATATGTGCCTGACTTAGAACAAATCCTTTAGTATGTCTGTTTAAGAATAATGGTATTATTCTGAATTATTATTACAGATTATTACAGAAGGCAAGTTTTATATCATGAAATCATAGAGTTGAAAAATGGTTTGGGGTAGAAGGGAACCTTGAAGACCATCCAGTTCCAGCTCCACTGCCCTGGGCCAGGGACACCTTTCACTGGTTCAGGGTGTTCAAAGCCTCATCCATTCTGGCCTTGAATACTTCCAGAGATGGAGCATCCACATATTCTCTGAGCAACCTGTGCCAGTACCTCACAGGGAAGAATTTCTTCCTTGCATCTGGTCCAAGTCCACCCTCTTTCAGTTTGAAGCCATTCCTTCTTGTCTTTTTGTCCCAGCCCCTTGTCCCAGGTCCCTGTTCAACTCTCTTGGAGCTGCTTTAGGCCCTGGAAGGGCTCTGAGCTCTCCCTGGAGCCTTCTCTTCTCCAGGTGAGCACCCCCAGGGGCTCCAGCCCTTGGAGCATCTCTGTGGTCTCCTCTGGATTGTCTTCAGCAGCTCTATGTCCTCCCTGTGCTGGGGACCCCAGAGCTCTGCAGGTGAGGTCTCACCTGAGCGGGGCAGAGGGGCAGCACCACCTTCCTTGACATGCTCCAGCACTGATGTCCAGCCCAGGACAGGGCTGGCTCTCTGGGTTGGCAGTGCACATGTGCAGGTCATGTTGAGCTTCTCAGCCCCCAAGATCCCCAAGTCCTTCTCCTGCTCTCAATCCCTCTCTGCCCAGCCTGTATTTGTGCTCTGATGCCTGTGCAGGGGGCACATATTATACAGGGAGAATTATTAGAGTTACATTGCATTCCTCTTTGGGGTATGACTATCACTCATACCACTTCTCAGTTTTTATCCTGGGTTCCCCTCAGTAAGAGCACTCTTTATACATGCCAAGAAAACAACTGTCCTAAGTGAAGTTATTGTCTCTTTAATGACCACAGGAATATTATTGTATTTAATATATTGCTTTGGGAAATCTGTTCTGCCCACCCCAAATGGCTGTCTGTCTTAAATATATCTACTCAGGGTGATGTGTGTTATATAAATAAAACTACACAGACAGCATGTTTGTCAATCAGCAAAAAAGGCCCTACATCTGCTATCCTGGACACATGTACTCTGTAAGCATTGGTTTCCAACAGATAAATGTAATCAAGGCTTATATGCTCACAGAAGCCAACAGGATGGGATTTTTTCACTTGAAAGATCAGAAGAAAATTGTAACTAATGTTGTGGAAAATTACTTTGATATTGCTTTCTCAGTACAGCATCACAATTAGGTAGCAATGTGAAGCACAGGGAAAGAATAAATGAATAGTAACAAATCAACACAAACAGCTACTGTCAGGAGTACTTTGCTCAGTGAAAGTAATGTAAGCATTACTTAAAGTTTTATGACTGTGGATTTTATACTGGTTTAAGTAGTACATCAAGGTCTCACTGTCATGCTTGCTAGGACTAAAACAATCAAGAACAATTTCCAAAACAGACAGATAAAACTGAAGTACCAAAGTATTTTTATTAATCTTGTTTCATAAGTTGTTCTATCCTAAATTAAAGATGACTGAATATACTAACGATGAAAAATGTCCTTTTGGACAATGGAAAGGCTCCTATGCTGCTTTTTGGTGGGAAATTAATGTTACCAACTTCTCTCCAGCCCTGATGAGATTCCAGCGTCTGGCAAATGTGTTTTACTACACAGGAAATACAAAAGCAAAGGCTAATCCAGTAAAGCTTTTCCATGCAGAATCTGTTGTCCTAAGTAGCTTAATGATACATGCATTTGTTCAATTCTCTCGAGAGAGCAACCAGGCAAGCAAATTATAGCAATATCCAATCTCCATAAGCACCAGGCCCCATTATGGAGAAACACTCTGAGCAGAGAAGGGGAAGGATCCTTGTCAGCATGCCAAAATATTGCCTGTGATTGACAGATTTTCACAGGAGACTCTCTAGAAGGAAATATGCCAACCTGTTTTTTAAATGAAATTAATGGATATTTTTGCCTGTGTTCTTTAAGTCACCTAATATGTTTTAGTGATAACTGGCATCATTTTCAAAAGCAGTGGATATGATGAGTTTCTCAGTCCACTGGGAGTTGAAAGCACTTAACACACATGAAAATTAGCCAAACAGAAATAAAAGTAATTGTACTGAGCACCTTTTACTCAAGGGTACAGTCTGGTTCCTATTAACATAAATAGAAATTGAATGTGAGAATTGAGGAATTGATTACACACCTTTGGCAGTAACAGCATCGTTGGCATGTTTGTGTTTTAGGTATCCACAGCAATTGAGCACACTGCAGAGTGAGTTTCCCTGCCAGGGGTAGGAGCTCTGTTCAAACTTGCTGTTATTTAAATATGCTTGGGTGTCCCCTTCTCCAGTGACACTGCTCTCAAAAATCACCTCCCAATGTACTACAATCAGCAGTCAGCATTCAAGAGGCTTATGGCAGAGAAGAGGTCAAGATGAGGGACCAACAATGAAAAAAATGGAAAAGAAATTGCACTGGTTTTGAGACCACACTAGCAAATCTTCTCTTTCATGAGCAAAGAATTAACTTTTCAATGTAAAGTTACACATTCTTGGATGCACTAGAGTACTGCTTGCATTTGCTGTCCATACATCTTTCCCCCATGCCTAAACTACTGGCCAGTTTCAGTCAAATACGGCCAGTGCTTCTGTTTTTAATCTATAAACTTTTGCATTTAAGCATACAAAAATAAATTGCAAAAGCACTGAAGGAATTCCCTGCTTTGCACAACACTGAAGATTCATTACTTCTATAGCTTCAGCTGAGTGGCTGCTTTCAAAATTGGTGTGTGTGCAGTTGGACTAAATAAACAACATATTAAAGTACAGATTGTTTAGTGACATGGAAACAAGCACTTAACAAACCCAGACACAGAAATTATCAATTAATGCAATTATTTAAGAGTTCTCTGTGTTACAGTTCAGCTTATTTTAAAATGTCAGCAACGATTTTAAATAGACACACTTGTTCTCGCTGTATGATGAAGATGTCAAATGAATAAACTTTTTATGAAGCATTTCTTTTAGTCAAGGGACAATTTCAGTGCATATAAGAGCAAACACAGGGACTGAACCCCAGAACACAGTGGCATTATCCTGAATGAGAGTAACTGCACTGGCATTTGTCTACGCTCTAAAGCAGCCTTCATTACTGCCACAGTCAAAGAGAAAAGGACTGTAAGTAAATCAAGAGATCTTGGGTACTTTCATACTTTTGTGCCTCCCTTTTAAAGGGAACTACAATTTCAGCCCATCTCTGGCTGTTCTAGTTCTCCCATCTCTGTGGCCTTTGTGGCTCTTCACAGTTTCAAGTTAGTAGTGCAGGAAGATGACATGCATATGAATAATAGTTATGAAAGGTTTAATTGAAGTTAAGCAAATTAAGTGAATGCATCCTAAAGTATTTAAAGTTTCTGATGTGACTTATTCATACATCTCTCATTTTGCATCTCATGACACACTGAATACCATATGCAAGTAAAGGTAAATTCAGAGGTGTGCATTTCCAGGAGCAGAACTTTTGATGAAATCTCTCATTTCCACATTTATAGTGATATAGTTGTTAGAAAAAGTTGGTCTTAACTTTAGCAGAAACTTAACTCCACCCAGCTGGACACCATGCATGTTGGCAAAGGTCCCTGTATAATCAATTAATTGGTTCTTGGAACTGGTTTTTTTCAGCAAATGTTTGTTGGGGTTTTTTTTTAAAAGAAATTAATAATTACTTTCAAGGTAGCCTTCATTAGGAATGACATGCTTTTTTTGAGGTATGCAAAATATGTAAAACACATTGAGAATATAAGTACAAAATATTGATCATGAAAGGGCAGGTGATTCAAATAGAAATAGGAATGCTAACCTGGTGTCTGCTGATGAACTATTTCTTCTGGATCCTGCAGGTGAATGAAGACAACGAGTCCAACTACTCCAAACAGCAAGATGAAGGAGAACATACATGTCAGCCTCATAATTACTGTTCTCAGATCAGTCCAGCTCTGACCCAGGAAAAGAACTGCATGTGATCTCCAGGGCACTCTTCACTCATAGTCTTCGTCCTCTCATCTGGAAATCTGGTGTAATATGTCTACAAGAAGTAAAAAACCAAACACCTAAAACTTAGCTTAGAGGGCATTTATTTTTCCAATGGAGATTAGTAGATTTAAGTTCTCATTTAGACCAAATAACTTATTTCTCTAGTATTTCTTTTGTACACTTAATTGCAATCATCCAGTCTTTTTCTGTCCCATCAGTTTATCTTTAATTTTATGTCCTTTTTTTAACATGTAGAAAAGATGATGTAGTACATAGTTTAAAATTGCATTTTGGGAAAAACAGTCACGCCATGACTGCAATTTTCAGAGAAATCCCTCTCAACAGTTTACTTAGAATGTGTCACTTCTTATTTTTATTTCTCACTGATTAAACAATAAGAAAACCATAAAGGGAGATAATGTGTGGGGAACAATCATGAAAGCTGCACCTTCGTGCCAAACACAGAACTGGCAGCTGCTGCTTCCCTTCTGAGAAAAAACAATCACACTCAAACCAACCACCACAGGTGAAGAAGCTCTGCAGGCCAATTTATTTCCAAGGGAAATGCTGATCTCAGTGCTTGGACTCCCTTTTACTGGCTTGCAGCAAACACGAGGGAAGGGAGTGGGCACAAGCAGGAGCCTGAGCAGGAGCCTGAGCAGGAGCCTGAGCAGGAGCCTGAGCAGGAGCCTGAGCAGGAGCCTGAGCAGGAGCCTGAGCAGGAGCCCCAGGTACAGCTGCCTGTCCTTCCCTGGGGGCTCCAAAGAGGTTCTGGGTCTGTTCTGCAAATCCTCGCTGCTTCTCTGACATTTGCTGTTAGTGCATCCCAGAGCAGCCCTGGTCCCACATGGGCCTGCTGTGTTTTTCTAAACCCCTCACTGAGCACAGCCCTGAGGCTTTAGCCCATGAAAATCTGTCTGGAACCAGCCTCTGTCCTCGTATGATACTGAGAAGTGACAAAGTGAAAGAACAGGAACCAGGGAGTAAAACTATTACCAGGGCCACATGTCTTTATTAATTAAAGTGAATGCTTGTGCCACAGAGTAATGCCAATCCTGCAGTTTACAGTAGCACAAGGAAAGGTGCATTAGAGCACAGGCAGTGGAACTGGTTCCCAAAATGTAACCAGATTTCTTAGTAGCAAATAATTAAACACAAGGGCTCAGCTAGAGGTCAGCAACATTTGCTTTCCCCATATTTTTACTGCAAATGTGACCTGCTCTAAAGGAAAGTTTTTGAAGCTGGTCTTCATTTACAAAGGGGATTTTAAATACAGAAGGACTGTACAACATCAGTTTACAGGAAGGATGGGTTGTGGAGAGGTAATGATTCAAAGTAATGTCAGGAAAAGTCTTTAAAGATTTGCTCTTAATGTGCTTGGAATATTTGGTGTTGGGGCAACTTGTATGCTTTTCATGGTTTCCTTAACAAGCTTTTAATTTTCTGTAGTGTACTGGCATTCTAAATTTCTAAAATGCATCAAAGAAGAACATGAGGTGTGAAAGATGAAGTCATTCTGTAACTCTGACTGATAAGGTTATTAACATTATTTAGTGGCAACTATATTTATTCAGTGTGCAAAGCAGTCAGAGCTCCAGGCCAGGAACACTGGGGGGTGCTTGTATCTTAAATGAATGCAGAGCACTACGTTCCCTCTATACATAAGCAAATTCAGCTTTACTCTCTGTTCAAATTATGGCAGACAGTAATTGTGTATTTTTTTTCACCTTAAAATTTTCCCACACCTTTAAAAGTAAAACTAAAAGAAAATATCACTAAGTTTTTCAGCACTAGCAAAGCCAGGTTGTTATAGGTCCTTGTGCAGGTCTATCTGTGCCTTTTATGAATCTAGTGTGGATGGACAATTGCATTTACTACATGTATTTGTCTTTAAATGCCAAATGCTAACTCTAAAGCACCAGGGGCGTCAGATCAGCTTTCAAAGTAACTGTGTTCCAGTTCCAGCCACTGCTGTTATGAGCAAACAGGGAACACAACCCACCCTCTCTCTGGTTCACTCCAGTATTTGTTTGGCTACACAGGCAAGGGTTTGGATAAATAGGCACTTCCAACCAAATCCAATGGTGGCAAGGTCAGAACTACACCAAACTCACACCATCATTTTGTACATCTGTCCAGTCAGAGCTTTCTAAGAATTGTATTTGGTTTCCTAACATAGAGGATTTCCTTTTTGTCACCTATTTATGCTCTCTGCATGCCCGTGGGGAGGAGGAGGCTACAACAGGCACAAGGCAGATGCCTTGCCTGAGGTTTTTCAGGAGGGCCATGATGCTGCAGAGCTGGAGGGGCTCCCAGTCCCACAGCCCTGGGCACTGCCCCTCCCTGCTGGGAATGCCCCAGCTGGTGGGACAGAGCTGGTGAGAAATGCAGAATCATCACCTGAAAGGGAGTAGCTGAAAAACATCCACCCCCAAATAACGGGATTTATATTTGCTTAGTGTTGAATTCTAAGGTCTTTTTAAAATGAGTTATACCCTTGAGCAAATCTGGGTTTCTAAAACAATTATTATTATTAGCTTAAAATGTGAAACTATTTTCCCTGGATTTGATTTGTTGAAATGTTTTTGTTTGAAGTAGAAGCAGCAGCAAGAAAGAAGATCCCTAGCCAGGTTTTAATTAGTGCAAGGAATGCTACAAGAGCAGTTTTTAACAGTTAGAGTGTTTACATTATGCCACATCCTATAGAATAACTGCATCCAGGAATACAAAACCTTTTAGGTTAGACATTACAACCTCTTCAGGACACCTCAAGATACCACACTAATAAAGCTAGCTGAAAGCATATATTTGAAAGAATAAAAGGCCAGATGTACTTGCATAACTAAAGAAAAAACTGCTGCTTGTTGCCTGTAGCCATTGCACGTTTCTGCAAATGCTGAGCACAGGAGTCCGAGAAAGAGAGATCCTCTCTCCTCTCAACAAAATCACTACCTCTCAACAACACACAAACGTCAGAGATCTTTAAATTATGGGTCTAAGCTTTCCCCCTCCCTATTCTCTTGTAATTATTTTTCCAATCAGTTGACTTTAATTAGCATGTCCTCTGTGAGCAAAGCTGGTGAATGGCAGTGGCTGGTTTATAGATGCTGAGCATGTGCTTCCCAAGCCCTCCCAGGCTGCTCCTTGAGTTACAGAACAGAGGAACTCTGAAAGCAGTTAGCACTGACTGATAAATGTGAACAAAGTATCCTCATTAAGGAAACTTATGAAAATACCCTTTACACTCCAATCACATCATTTTAAAGATGGATGAGGGAAAAAACCTACAAAAAACTTAAGTGCAGATTGACCTAACAGTTTCATCAGGCAGTACTTCCTCAGTGTGACAGATGCTTTATGTGGGAGCTCTGGATTGACCCACCCAGTGTCCCAGCATCTGGGAGGCAGAATTTGGATGAATCAATACCCTTCAGCTTGCACTTTACAGTCACATATTTTAACTCACAATGGACAAGAATATATTTTTATAATTCTTAGCATTACCCAGAGTGCAAGCAGATAAGGTTGCAAGCAGCTTCCAATCTGAACTCCATTTTGAGCTGTCCTGAACATATTAAACAGATGGAAAAAGGTTCATTAGAATGTGCAATAATGAATTGGAACATCTAACTTTGAATTTATTCTTCCTTATTACATTCCTATGGTAGATAAAACTCCTAGGTATCAATATCTGTTTTCCTAAGCTTTCCCATTACCATAGTATGTGAGTGCCCTGCACTTGAATGCAGCACAAGTGTGCACGGATAGTAATTAGCACCCAGCACTTTCCAGTTCAGTCAATCCCCACAGTACTCCTATGAATTGTGAGCCAAGGAAGTATCAGCATCAGGTTGGAGAATGGCCGTTGGATCATTAATGCAAGACTGTTAAGGAAAAAGATGCACAGTTTTAGGTTAAAAAAATTCCAAATATGTTTGTGGAGAATACTTGAATATTATAGCAAAATTTCCTGGCAGCAAATCTTTTCTTTACAAACACAGAAGCAGAACTAATTTCTCCCTGCCTCCAAGCAGTATGGAAAGGCCCTGCAGAGATTTATTTAAATCTTCTGACAAAAGTAGCTCTGAAAGTAGTGCTATGTAGGTCTGCTTTTGGCAATCTCTGCCTGGAGGCCTAATGACCAAACACTTCCACTGTGAGCAGTTTGGTGTTATAATACTGGATCAGAGCAAGAAAGAAAACACCTCTGTTGCTTAATCCCTAGTCTGAGGTGGGTCAGCCAGGCTGTACTCAGGGTGGTGTCTGATAGCTCATGGCTATTTGTTCATCCATGAGTGTTGCAGACATGATATTCTCTCCCTTGTCTGCTGCTAACAAGTCAGTGTGAAGAACAGCACTGATGAGATACAATCTAAGGGCATGGTGTAATCCTTAGGTAGAAACTCAGGAGCTAGCCTTTGGTCCATCTAGAACTGTATCTTTCCTTAACCACATTGATGCATCAAAGAAAACTAAAATAAAACCTTGCAGAGCAAAGTGGCAGGATAAGTTGCCCCCTTTTCCCCAGGAAAAGGCTTTTTATCTTCAGTTGAGGTCAGTATGAGCATAGCATATCTTAGACTGTCTTAGAAAAACATGGTATCAGGGTATGCAGCTTTCACAGCACTGCCAGCAATTGCTTACCTAGGGCTTGGCCATTTGCAGAGATGAGGAGGGACAGAGGGTCCAAGGCTGCTACATCCCCTCATTTCTCTCTCTGGCTGTCACCTGCAGCCACCCTGCAGACCCCAAGCTGCCTGGCCCTCTTTGTAATTGGTGCTGGTGTGCTGTCACTGCAGAGCTGGTGCCAGCCCAGCTAAATTAGCCTAAAGATGAAAGGCATTGTGCCAAGATGAGAGCAACAGAGGGCTTTTTCCTCTGTGGAACCTGGGGAAGGGAAGGATCAAGGTGTGCCAGAGAGACTGTAATGGTGCAGGGCACCTTTATTCTCTCCCTTCCTGAGGCTTCACTGCAAGATGCCAAGGCAGCTGCCAGTGAATCAAGGAACACAGACTAATGCCAGCATCAGCATTATATATTGTTGCCATATACATCAGCAAGTCAACAAAACACCCAAATTCTTTGCAAATCGCTAAACTACTTATCCCTAAATTGGACAACTACAAATCCCCTGGGAATGAATGTAAATGCATAGTTTGTGCATACATGGTAAACATTTCTCATGCTGTGTGAGGTTTAGCTGCTCTTCCTGCAGTTGGGAGCAGGCTGGTGCCTCAGAGCAGAGCAAGAGCAGTAGGATGCAGGTGTCTTTTGGAATCAGGGATTCAGGAATCAGCACCTTGTGTGCTCTTGGACAGCCAGGGGGTGAGCAGCAGAGATCAGCTTGGGCACTCCTGTGGCTCTGGTTGTGACATTCCTGGAGGCAAACTGGGGCATTCCTCTGGTGCTGTGGAACCCTGTGGAGGTACCACTGTCCAGGTTCTGTGTACAGAGAAACGTGGCAGTGCTGGGCACAGCCTCAGTGGTGTCTTACCTTTGATGGCCTGTCCCCAGCTAAAGCACACACTGGTAGGATTGCCAGTTCAGAGAGAGATACTTTTCAATGTAGAAATGTTTTTCTAAGTCAAGATATGCCTGACAGCAATAAAAACTACATGTTTGATTTCAGCACTCCTGTAGTTGATCTGGAGAAGTTTAACTGGGAGCTGTTGGCAGCTTGGAGATGTGAAGGGTTTTTTCTTCTGTTGGGTTTTGTTTTGGGTGTCCTGAAAAGGCATCATAATTAAGCACTTACTTTCTGCATTATTAAGATAATTTTACTTGTGTAATATGGTTAGAGACTGGGATAGTGACACTGGGCAAATAGCTGAATTGTGAAAAAGGTAATATTATTACTACAAGAATATAGGAAAAATATACTTTTATTACTGAAGTGATCTCTTCTAGATCCATTAGCTGCTTCTAGGAGATGTGTGAACAACAGCTACTTCTCACTCTGCAACCAAGCCAAGCATGTGTTTCCTTGCTTCAAAGCACTTACCAAGACAAAAAGCTTTCAAAGTCAGGGCACTGAGTTTTCCCATCACTCAAGTGTCCAGTCTAAGTGTCCAGTCTGTTTTAGCCCTGACTTCTAGGTCAGGCTTATCGTAACACCTATAGAAGCAAAGACTGGATTAATAAACATTATTCATATTCACCAGCAAAACTAACTTTTTATAGGAGTTTTACAAAAGCAGAGATGGAGATACTGAAAGTCATATTATTCTGTATCTGTCAGCATTTCTTGGAAATATGAAATGCAAATGACTCCTAAGTATTATACCCCAAATCCTCTAGCTTCTTTGGCATAGAAAGAAGTAGGAAACTACTAATCCTATGGCTGCTTCCATTCATTAAATGTTCATCTTTGGGTGCTGCATTTTCTATCACTATATTCAGGCTCATGTATCAATAGAACAAAAACTTTGATTTTCCCTGAGATTTGGGAAGGAAAAATTTGTTTCCAGGTGATATTTCAAATCAAAACATTGTGTCTGGCTTATATCAATTTCATATATAATCATGTTTTTCTTTGTGTAGTAATAGAAAAGAAGCATTTTGGAGAAAGGTGAAATACTAACTTTAAAGTTGAAACTGTTCGAAACATCCTGCTCCTGAAACACTCCCAAAATGATGTGTTTCTGAAAAGATCTGGATTCATATTTTCCCTTCCTATGGGGAAAGGAATTAAACCTACTTTGATTACATCAACCGAGAAGTTAAGGGTTTCTCCAGCTCTGAAATGCTTTTAAATCAGAAGTGAAATCCTTGAGTGGAGAGGGGTGGCTCAGCCTGGTGTCCTCAGGACCATGATGAACCCCTGCCCAGGTGGCTCCAGTGGGTATCTCCTGAGCACTGCCAATGCACTGACCACTTCAGCACTGGAATTCAGGGAGGAATGCACACCTGCCTTGTGTGACTTTGTGCAGCACTACTTCACACTCCCCATTTTCCCAAGAACCACTTGCAGAGGCAGGAACTGGCACTTGAGTGAATTGGACCTCCTGAGCTTGTGACCAGCCCGAGGAGCTGACACCTCTTCCCCCTGCTGCCTAAGCAGCCTCTGTTATCCCAGTGATCCTAGATGCACATGCTGGGCTGACCACCTCTGCTACCTGCCACCAGTGCACACCAGCAGTGTGGCAGCAAATTAGCCAGAACTTATTGCCTGTTAACAGCTCTATTCTCCAGTCACTGGTGCCATTACATGTCTTGGCTTTCAGCATCTCTTCCAATTATGCAAAATGGGGAATTCTGAATGGGAAGAGAGTCCTGAAAATTAAAGGAGCCTCTTTTGCTCACCTATACATCAATCCATTTACCCAAAAGAGTGCAGAGAGGGTAAGAGGCTTTCTCTTACTCTGGTGGAAACTTGTTTTGTCAGGTATTAGTGGGTCCAGTTCTACTCTCCCACATACACCAGTGTTGTCCTTTGGACCCACACAGTGCTAGAAGGGATATTAAAGCCATACAATGTGACTGAATTTCAGGATAAATGCAGAAAGCTGTGGTATTGTTTTATGTGGCTGAAGTCAAGAGTGGTAATGTATGACCCCTTTTTCCCATTTCCAAAACCCCTGGCAAATCTGCTAAAGCTGCTCTTCTCACTTTCATCACATGTTGCAATAGGAAGCAGGCACTTCTGGTTTCCACTTTCATCTACAACTTAAGACTAAAAGGGACAGCACTCAGTAAACAACCAAAATAATCCTTTCAAAGTCAAGAAGATTTCTTTCCTATCTTTCTGGGTCCAAATTGTAGCAGGCATCATGTGTTACTAATCTCCTCAGTACTGCAGCAGGGCCTTAGCAAGTCAAGACACACCTCTCCAAGATCCTCAGGGGCTTATAATTCTATTCCTAAACTAAAATATAATCTCAAAAGCAGTTTCCCTTTGAAATGAAAAAAGTTTTTTACTGTGTTTCAAATTAACATCTCACAGAACGGCACAGCGACAGTGTAAATAGTGAGTGTCAGTAATGAACTTGTCCAGCTTTTTTCCACACTGGAGGAGAAGGCACACAATTTGCACAGCAGCCCAACCTTTCCAGGCACTGCCTGGCAGCAGGATTTATAGGCATGTCATCCACATCCAATATTACATATAGAAATATGCTGTGTGGAGAACACTGAACTCTTGTAAAATACAGCAGAAAAGTTCTGGTTATTCAGCTGCCCACTTGGTTCTTGTTACAGCCTGGTTTGAAATGCTTCCCTTCCCTCCACTTGCCTCAATCTCTCTTCTGTTTAAAGTAACTCTCACATCTTCAAAGGGTTGTTTAGATTATTGCACTGCCATGTAACAGTTATATGATATTATACTCTTCTTCAGTTGTCTTGCTTCATTTGTCTATTCCATAGGTTTCCTGGGTATTTCAAATGAAAATGCCTTCTTTCAGAAGTTACAATGCACCTGGAATAAACTGGATTTCCAGGGGTACCAAACAAGTCATTACCCCAGACATCCTTCTCCTTTATGTCAGTATGAAGCAAATGTAAATTTGAATTTTTTCTTTATAAATTATTTTTTTCTTTGCAGTTTTAGGTGTGTCATGATAAGGAGGAAAAGATGACAAAACTTGAAAGATTTTATGAGGAGCTGATATATATGTATATATCTGTATAAAAAGTTAATAAATTCCTTTCCACTGGGTAAAAGTTTTATTCCCATGCTACGCCTCTTGATAGTACAAGATTTTAAACAGTTTTTATAGCAATAATTTTGAGTGGCTTTATGCATATATATGTGTGGGGCCCTCTTCCTTAACATTATGGCTTAAGTGTGGCATATGTAATTCAGTGTGGAGGTTCATGATTCCTTAATGATATTTCCTTTTTCTAAAGGACAAAAGTATCTGAAGAGGAGAATCTGTGTCTGGGAGTCATAAGTGAGCAAAAAAAAGGGAAAACTGTGAAATGGTCCCTGTAACCTAGAAATTAAAAACCTTTGTCACCAGTGAGGGTGGGTTTAATTGTGCACTTGAGGAAACAAAATACACTAAAATTTTTGCAAAAGCAGAAGGAAAACAAGCTCCTGACTCACACTCTGGGTTTGTGGTGATGTTCTTCTACAGGAAGAACAAAATAGGCCTCCTAACCTTGAAATGGCACATTTTGCTGTGGCTGTGGAGAGGGTTCCTTTATTGACTCTAGCACCTTCTGTAATGGTGTACATTTCACTCTTCTCAGCTAATACTGGTTCTTAATCCTTCTAGTCATGATGAGCAATTTGATTCTTATTGAAATTTGCTTTCTTCCTAACCAAAGATCTGTTTATTCATGGTGCTTTTTCACTTAGACTATGCCTGTAGGTCAGAGCTGAGATATTTTCTCTTGTTCTTGATTTGGGCAGTTAAAACAAAAGTCAGTTGAGAAGACATATTCTACAACTAGATCTATTTGGGAAACTGGCTTTTTTTTTCTTTAAAATGCCTTTTATATTTTGATTCCAAATGAAACTTTTACTCTAGATAAAGCAAACTGAAACAAATATTTGCATTTTATTTTGAAGTGCAATTTCTAACCAAGAGGAAATAGAATTGTTATTATAATTCAGGCATTGTGTTACTGCAGCACACAAAGGGAAGCTGCTGAAGGGGTAGCTGGCTGGGTGTGCAGAGGCATAGCTGTGATGTGCCACCATCTACATGGGCTGGCCCACACTGAGCCCTCCTGCTCACATGCCTTGTGGGACCAAACTGAGAGATCTCCCAGGTGTGTATGAGGGAAGAGAAGGATCTGGAAACTTTTCCATCACTTTAAGGAGTTAAAGGTTCTGTGTGATGGTGAGTGAGGGCGGGTGCATGTGGAAGCTGGTAGGGCTGCAGAGGCAGAGCTGTGACATTTGGGTAGAGAGTGCCAGCTGCAAGGCAGTGTGAGGGAATGTTTACTGGTGTTATACTGGAGCACTGCTGACACAGGGCAGCGAACATTCGCTCCACCCAAACACCCCTTCGTTTACAGAAGTTCTGCCTTTTGCCAAAGTTGGCTTTGGGGAAGGGCTGGAATCCCACCTGCAACTTCAGCACAGCCGTGCTTTGAACAACAGGAGGGCACAGCTGCTGACACAGCCACGGAGGAGATGGACACAGGCTGTGCTCAGAAACGGGGCTGATTCCTTAGGAGGTGGCTGCACCAAGTGCAAGCCTGGGTGGGTGAGAAAGGAGCTGCAAGGCTGTCCATGGGTCCTGCTTGCACAGGGGAGCAGACACCAGTGTGATGGTCACTGTACAAGGAACTTGGACTCCTATATGTGATACACTTCTAGTTTGTCCTTTTCTGCAAGCTACTCTACACCAGAATTTCAGGCACTCCACACTTAGAGCAGCCAGAGGAAACACATGGATATCAGTGCAACTACCCAGCCTTTTAAAAAGAATGCAATTTTTGATATTGAGCTGTAATGAGAATCCCGAATACGCATGAAATCTCTTTAAAATCAGTTCTGTAATGCTGGTACAGTGGGAAAATATTACTATTTGATTTACCATTATTCAGCTATTTTTAAGCACATTTTGTGTGATTTGTAATAAGAAGAGATAAGGCAAATAACTGCTAGGCATAGCCGTGTGCTGCAAGTATCAGAGATCACTGAATGGCACCAGCAAACTTCCCCTTGTTCCACTGCTGCTCTGGAGGAATGCACATACTCTATGGGCTCCACACCCTGACCTCAGAGCTGGTTTGGGACTCCACCCCTTCCCAGCTTCTGCATTCAGTGAGGTGAAGGTAGAAATGGCCTAACAACTTCAGTCCTTTCCTCCCTCTTTTTGTAGTGTGGACAGGCAGAACGGTGACTGCTCCAGGTAATGGAACAACCCTCAAAGTATTTGTGACACAGAGGACTCCTCCTGGGGAGGGAAAACAGGCATTGTGGCATTCCTCTCCCCAGCACCACCACTCTGGCTGCACTGCTGAGACACCAGCATGTTGGTCATTTGGGCTCAGACATTGAAGCAGGAAATCTATTACAAACCAGGGATCTTTTCCCGTTTGGTGTGGGCAGCCCTGTGCCACACGGGGTTATTCACCCCTTCCCTGTGCCTGTGGGCTGACACTGCTCAAGTTCTGGCTGAGGGCTCAGACAACATCACTGCAAACTCAAGTTTTCTGCATTTGGTAATGAAATCGAGGCATTCACAGTCAAAAGAACCTGGAAGGAACTAGATGGAAATCTGGTTGGAACTAGATGGTCTTTAAAGACCCTTCCAAACCGTCCTATGATTCTATGACTGAAGATCAAAGAAATTACTATTAGTTTACTGTAATCACTCACATTTAAAAGGTACCAATAGTATTGGGGTTTGACTGTAGAGTGTTTTGTGCGTAATCCTTCTGTGCACTTTCCGCTGGGAGCCGTCCCACATAAATATTTTTATTAAGCTATCCAAATTTAAGATCAAGACTTTAAAAACAAAATAGTTACTGACCTTTCAGCTCATTTATAATTAAAATCTGTTCTAATGTTGTTCATATAAATAATAGATAGCTGTATTCACAGATCAATGCCTTCTCTTGCTTTATAAGAAACATTTTGAAGTAAAATTACTGTGCCTTTAAGTTTAATAGGAAAATTTGATGTGTTAGCAACTATGGGCTGATCTCTGTACATTTTTCAACTGTAAAATTCACTTGAAAATACAAACAATTATTAATATTGATTTGGACTAAAATAATATTGAATTTCAATATATTTTTGGCTCTTTTATGAATCACCCTGCACAGCCAGTGTGATTATGATGAAAGAGTATTTGCACGCTCAATTTCTTTTCAGCGAGAAATCTTGAGGAGTGCTAGTTGTGTTCAGGCTGATAATGGTAAACACATGCATTCAAGGAAAATCAGACTACCTTAAAAATCTCAACTGAAGCATAATAAATTAATATTTCATCCTATATATGCAGTTCTTATATCAAGCTAGCTGAACTTTCATTATTAACAAATAGTGAGCATTTAGTTAGAATGCAGCTCACCGCCTGAGCTCTGTTTTGGTTGTGCATCGCATGCAATTACAAAATGATGTCAATCCATCACTGCAATTTCCTGCGACTAAGCAAAAAGATGAATATATTCATGTCCTAGGATGCTGTAAAACACCAATATATTTAAGCGCCATTAAACCCATGTTTGTATGCTGTGGTTGGAATAAACATTTCATAGCTCTGGTGGTAGAGGGATTTGAGCTTTCCTTCTGATCTCAGCTCTAATTTCAAGGCTGGTTTGTTAATTGCTTACTCAGGTAGCCCAGCACCCCTGCAGAGGCCTGATCTCTAGGACAGCCCTTGCCCATGTGGCCAGCAGGGTCACTCAGCCACCATGTCCTCGTTACACCCACAGGGGTGGTGGCAGGGGGGTCTCCTGAGAGCCTGCAATGTGTGGGCAGAATCATCTCGAAAACAGACACTCTGTTCCCCAGGGAAAACAGGTGTATTGAACTAGGACAAAATGTCAAAGTGACATTTTTGTAGAAATGGATTTTCAGAAAAATTTAATTTCTTGGGCCCTGAAGTAGTGTTTTCATTGTGTGTGGCTGCTACAACTTGGAGAGCTGTGCAGCAAGCCTGGGAACTGGGAAAGGTTCACCAGGAATGTGGAGGGCTCTAATCCTACCCACTTCATCCTGCTCCTCTCCCTGTGCAGCTGGCACATGCCATGAGCACAGAGAGCTGGGGACAGTTCATCTCCAGCAGCCTGCCTGGGAAGCAGCTGTTAAACTCATTTTTTGCTCAAAGTGGAACTGGGGAGCATGTAGCAGGCAGCAGCTGGGTCAGCCTTGGTTTTGATTCTCCCAGGGAAAAATGTATTTTTAAAACTTTTCTTTTTGCACATAGAAAACATTGGTTGTGCGAAAAGGGCATTTTCTTGCTGAAAAACCTTCTGCTGGAGAATTCCCCAACCAGCTCTTTTTCTGGAACTTACTCCCACAGACTGAAAATAACCCAAGCTTGGTACCTTTCCAGTCATGTTACAAAAGCTAATGTTTTGCTAGAGTCCCTGGAGACAACAGAGTTGTGCTTATATTAAGAAAGGGGTAGTAGCCAGCTAGCAAGTGCCTGCAGGACTGGTTTGAATGCTGCTGGCCCTTAATTCAATCACAGGTAATGAAAGATTAATAATAAGGCACTTAACCTTAAATACTGTTGTAATTACTTTGATTATGGAAAAAAAACCAGAAAGCATTTATGACATTTACTATTTTTAAACCTCATTATTTTGGAGAGTGTCATTCAAGAATTTTGAACACTTGAAATCAGCAAAACAGAAAAATTAAATGCCACTGATTTTTTCTTTACCTGACTCGGGTGCTCTCTAGTGTGATTTCTCCCTTCTTTGGGTAGAGCAGTAAGTAGGTGACAGAAAGTGCCCTTGAGTTCCTTCATTTGAGAGGTAATCTTGTTTCACCATTTTATGCTCAGACGCCCACAAAAGCTTAGTCACCTCTCTGTTATTTTATATTGTATTTTACATAGTTTTGTTGTTTTGATTACAGCAAGTAAATTTTCTTGGCCAAAACGGCTTTTTAACAAAATGATACCTTTTTGAAAATGTATTGTTTGGTCATAATTTTGTGATATAAGAGATGCTTTCCTTGACAAAGTCTGTATTCTATATTGCCAAAACTAATATTGTGAATATTACTATAATTTCATAATACATACATGTTGCATGGTAAATATATTGATACAAAACACTCTTAAGGACACCAAAATGTATTGATACAAGACACTCTTAAGGGCTCCAGCCTCCAGGAAAAAACTTGGAGCTGTACCATGTTGCCATACTAATTGCCCACCATAAAACCTCTCAGCAGAGAGAAGTCTGTTTTTTAAGAAGGAAGAGTATCCTTCCTCAAATCTCCCTCAGTTTGATCCAGATCCTGCCCAGCCACTCCATACCTTTTAGCTAGACTAAATTAAGATACACACCAGATTTTCTAGCTTCTAATCTCAGCAAGAATGGCTGTCAGAGCCAATTCTGCAGGGCCTGACATCATGGTTTGGTTCAAACAGGAGCGAGCATGTCAGTGCTTGGGCAGTGGGCTCTGCTCACACCACGGCATGGGCTGCTGATAACAGCACAGCTGAGCTTCACTGGGCTGTATTTCACAAGGAAGTCCTGTCACTGGCCTGGTTTTGCTCAAGTTCACTGAAAGCAACTTCTGTCTCCTCAGTAACTTTCTTTTCAGACCGATGCCTCTACTCATCCTGGCAAGATGAAAACATCCAGAGCCTGAAATCTATACCTTTTATGTTCTGTTGCCTCATCAGATGACACTTCATGGTTGTGTGACTCCCATAGAGGAAAAACAGTGTAGGATTTGAGGAAAATACACTTTTTAAAAGTCAAGTCAGGCTGCACATTATTTCTACCCCACTTGCAATTAGCAGTGTGTGGGCTGATCACTATCACTAAGCTGTGGTTAGAACGAAAACTTCACTGTGCTGCTCTGGGTGTCACATCTTGCTGTAAAAGTTTATTTAACAAATTGCAGAAGCCAGCAGAGGAACTCCTGTGGCTCCAGATAGCAATGTTGCAGCTCTGCAGCCCTCTTCAGGGCTAACAGTGACTAGAGTTTATGTACAGGCACCACAGGGAAAACGACAGCTTTGCCCAAATACTGTCTTGCTATGTGTGCATAAGAGTGGCTGGACCAGTATCAGATCCCCAAAATACTTTGGTGTTAACAGGGATGTTAAGTGCACAGTTTTAGATTTTATTCTGGCTTTTCCCAGCCTCCAGTCCCTTACTTTTTCTTCCAAATTGTTAATATAGTTTATTGATTGTTCCTACAGGTGAATTTTGCACCCTTTTAAAGTAGCATCATGACTGTATTATTATTGACTGCAAAACAAGCGGGACCTGAGACCTCTTCAAACCCTTAGTTCTGGTTTAAACACACTTCCAGCACACACTGTGTGACAAGAACACTTTAGAGCCTCCTTCCTACATAACTAAACTGTAATTACAAAATCATAATTATGTGTAAAATATTGGAGATCAGTAAAACAAAGGGAATTGAGAGCACTGAGACTAACATAAGCAAACTGTGCATCTTATGGCCAATGGTTGTGATGCATTTGTTTTTTCAAGGACCAGCTCAAACATAAAAAGAGCTATTTTGGGTTGAACCATTAGTGCTACCTTCTTTGTCACTTCTATTTATCTTTTATCCATCTTGCCTGATCCTTTTTTCCCTATTCTGTATATTGAGCAACTGTTCAGGTGTTTAATGTCAAAGCCATTAAAGGGATAACCCAGGGGACATAGGAGACAATGGAAACAGCAAGTGTAGGTAGTGAGCAGCAGCTGTGCAGTGGAGGAATTCTCAAGCTGAGTGTGTATATGGGCTATATCTAAACTGTTCTAAAAATTATCTTTAAAAAGCAGCCTTATTGCCATAAACTTATTTATCTGTAGAGCTATGCAGGCCATCAAACAAAAACTTAGGAGCCTGTTGTTCAGGAAAGTAAACAACCTCCCCAAACTGTAGACCTATCTGATGTGTTGAAATGGTTGAGCCATGTCAGCAGCATCACCCGACCTCCCTCCTCCAGTTCTTCCCAATTTAGCTGCAGGAAAACATGAAGCTAGGCAAACAGATCCCTTACTGCAAAATGTGGCTTGACTGCTCATCACTTACTGAACCAGTCACTCCTGATGATCAACACTGCCTCTTCCCCTCACATCTAAAACAACTGGCAAACCCAAACAACCTTATCAGAGAATACACAAGATTGCAAATGAGATGCTGAAGCATAGGGGAGGACAGAGGTCAACTGGAGCCTGGTCCTCTCTGAACTGGTCCTTGTTGTTCGGCTGAGGTGCCAGGGAATAACTGGAGGCTGCACCTCGTAGAATGAGAGGAAAAGGACTAGCAACTGTTTTCTTGTGCTCCTGCCTGTGGATTTGCTGCCCTTCCAAATGTTATGACTAATGCATAAACCGTTCCTCCTCTCCAGACACTCAACTTTTCACTAGCTCAAGACTTAAAAAAAAAAGCCATGAATCTGTCTTTTGCTGTAGGTCTCCAGGCATGTAACCTTTACTGTATATGCCAAGCTGGCATTCGCTGTCTCGCCTGCGCTGTTTATCAGCCTTGCTTACTTGCTGGGAATATTGCACTGCTGCAATCCCTGAGAACCTTCTGTGTTTACTCTTTGCCATCCTCCCTCGTAACTACAAAATTAAATGAGAAAAGTATCTCTTGGAGAAACAGTCCAAAAGAGCCTAGGCAATATTTTGTGTTGAATTTCTCTCCTTAGACCTTTATATATCATTGGTGTATCTTGCAAGACACCTCTGGGGTTTTGAAACTAATTTTCCATCATCATTAGCAAGAAACCTATCCTCAGCTTCTTTTCATTAATGTCTAAAACAAGACTGAGAAGAAGTTCTGAATGTGTACACTCTTTTTAACTTGATGATGCCATATGCAAATAATTAAACAAGGTACAAAAGCAATGGTTAAAAATACAACAAAACTTCCTCATTAAACTAAGCAATTATCTGCCAGAAGAGAGACATCTGAACCCTCTCACTCCACACACATGATAAAATCTCCACATCTTGCAGCTGTTTAATTTTTTCCCAAAAAGAGAAAAAAACCACATTTAACTACCATCAAGAGTGAGGACAACATGGTGGGTGCATAGATAGTGACATTCAGTTTGTATCTGTCAGTGAGGTGACTGTGACTTTGCACATGATCTGTCTGGATATTGCATACAAGGGCACAGATCTATGAAAATCCAGTGGAAACATTGATTGAGTTCCAGCTATGTCATGTGCTACTGTGCAAAAGAAATGATTCCTGAAACTCTAGGGCTATGATGTCCTGTTTGGTGGTGGCTCAACTCAAGAAGTTAATACTTGGAGCCATCTCATCCTGCATGCTGCATTACATTGGCATAATGTCTTTGAGCTGCCTTCTCACTATACTTTAGGTAGTGAAGTGAGCTGAGGAAACAAATTCAGCTAAGGAACAGTGCATCAAAACAGAATGGCACCAAAAGAAAGTCATATTCATAGAGATACATATATTTTCAAAGCACTACACCAGATTAAATACCTCCATGTTCTGTTCTTACAGTACAGTTTATCTCTTTATTCACCTGCACCGTTCCTGTCCCTGTAATAGCTGAGATTTTCACAATCTGTAGTTGTGAAAACAATGCTGTTGCATGCCTTTTACAGAGGTAAGGCTGTGGCAGAGGAAACTGAAGAACTTGCCTACAGAAGTGGGAAATTTGTGGACAAAAAAAGGATGAGTCTGGACCTTCCACAGTTCAGGTTAGTTTTCCAGCTACTGAATCATCCTCCTTTTCCTTGGGTACTGGAGAATATTGAAAAAGTAGAATGTTTATTTTTATAAGAAAATTTGAATATGCAAATTGGAAAATGGGAATAGATTTTTTTTTTTAACTTACGAGCAGAAGGTGTTTAAATCTGCCAAGAACTTCAGTCAAGCAACTGTTTTGTGCTAGCTGGGATGTAGGTTAGTGGTTTCAGCAAATACACAGATAATTAACTGAAACTCCTTTTGTTCTAGCCGACAACACAAAAGCAATCAGAAAATGGAAAAAAAGTCACGGGGGAATTCTGTGGCATCTTGCAAGATTTCCAGTGCAATATACATGGAATTACATTGATGAGCTTTTCTAGTGCTAATGAGGGAATGCCAGACCGACAACACCAAAATCAGATGGTTTTGCTGAAAAGGAACAATATGAGAAGGAGCAGCAAAAATTCCCTTTTCCAGAAACCAATGAATGGTTATGAAGGGAAGGCCACAGACACTGAGTCCCCTTTCAGCAGTGGCATGGCCTGCAGCACTGGCACCCTGAGGTGGCCAAGGCAGCAGCTTCTCAGGGGTTACCAAGGCTGTGACACAGAAAAGCAGTTTGTCTGTAGGGAAGGGAATCTAAGCTGGAAAACTGCAGTATATAGCACTGTATTGTCATTACAGATTATCTGCAATATATGACACATCATAATTATATATTGCATGCAATATATAGCAAGAATATCACTGATATCCCTCTGGAATGTCCCTGCAGGTGTAAATGGGTAGGGAGGGTCTCTGGTCAGTGAGGACTATGAGGTGAAGGGTCTTACCAACCTGCAAACTCCTCTCTTCCTCACTCCCTCCAACAGCTGGGAATGGATTACTAAAACACAGTATTAATTTACTGCAATAGTGAAACTTATGATCAGCAAGATGTCAGTTAATGAGGAATCTCCCAGAAAGTAAGGAGTATCTTAACCCAGCTTCTCCCGAGATCACACTGAATCGTATTAGGTTATTAGTAAAATTTTCATTGTCCTCATTGTAATTGCCAAGCCAAAAGACATTTATTTAACAAGAAGTTTTATAACAGAAGAAGCAGTGGCTGGTCTGTGAGACGACTAGCAACCCTTTTAGGTGAGATCCTGAGAAGTGTTTCATGTTTAGGAAGGTTAGCACTGCAGGGTAGACTTGGTGCTGAAACTTCTGGAGAGGGTTGAGAGGTGGATGTAAGGTGTGTTTAACAGGCAGCAGCAAAAATACAAAACCACCGCTGGCAAAGGAACTTGCTGAGTTATCTTGCTGCAGCCTTGTTTGCCAAAGGAGTTGTCTGTAAACCCTGCCATCATTAAAATTCTTCACGGTGATAACAGCACTTTCCCCAGAACACTTTGTTGAAGCTTGCAAATGGAATTATTCGCTATGACTGCTCTTTTGAGCAGTGTAAATCTTCAACAACAATCCCAAACAAACCTGTGATATACAGTGCATGGAACACCTATTTTATAAATATTTCTGCAGAGGAATGCTAGAGATAGGAAGAATAAATTATAAGCAAGAGAATGGCAGTTTAAAACATGCTCCAACACTGTTTGCTCCTTGGCACTACTCTACATTAACTTAGCTCCAGCCCCTGGAAAGGCAAAAGCCACAGATTTTATTTACATAACTCACAGTTTCTAAATAAGAAACAATAAAGAAGTGAAGCTTTGCAGGGAAAAAACCACATAAAGTATCAACAAGAAATACTACTTTAGCCTCTGTGGTCAGAAAGATACCAGCATTGGGAGTAATGTGCCATTTTAACAGAGATACAAACATTATGACCTGACTGTAGCACAAATACCAGGCTCCCTGCTGGGGAAATCATATCTCTTTTCAGGTGAGGGACACCAAATGACTCTCTGGTGCCTTGTTAAGAGCTCAGTGCTCGGCACCTCACCATGCACAGGACAGCTGCCTTTCTGCTTTAGGCTATGACTGCTCCTCAGAGATCTGAAATTACTCCCCTGAATTTGGGTGTAATCCTAGGCATGAAGTACTTCTTAATCTAATCCTAAACCACTACTGCATGTAAGTGTCCAAAGCTGAACTCAGTGCCTGGAATGCAAAGAAAATGTTTAAAAATGGCTCTTAAAGCACTATCTTATACTTTACACGCTGGCCTCAGCTCAGTGAAATCTGGGCTGTTTAGAAAGGACCAGAAAGTTTTTACATGTCCCATTGCTGTAACTCAAAAGACTCTGCTTCGTCTTGCAGCACGTACAGGAACTGGGAATCAGAGTTTCTCTTCCATTTCACCCCAGCCAGCTCTTCTCATTCTAACGCTGCTCCTTCTAGTGAGTTCTAGGATGAAACAATTTGGGCAGGCAAAATAACCTATAAAGTTGGCCTGGGATAATGATGGTTCGGGTGTCTTATTACAGAGCAGGTGACAAAAATAATGGGTTTTATCCAGAAGGAAAAGTTGCATTGTACTGTCAAAAGGAGATTCATAACTATAACTCAGTAGAGAGGCTGTGATGCTGCTACACTGAATTAGCTGGTATAACTTGCTGTGCTCTGCTATTGTACCTTCAAATAGGTGCAGAGCAGGTATGATCAATCCAGTCACGTGCCATAGAGCTTGTATCATTTTCTACCTGTCTGGGATATGACTTTTGTCACCCTGGTTATAGAACTCCTATGCAGCTGCTGTGCATGCTAAATGTGCTCCTGGCAAGGAAAAACACACATATCTTTAGGCACTGGCCATGCTGAAGGATGATTGGGATGAAATATAGAATTATTTTTCAGGATCTCCTTCTACTCGAAGCAAATAAGCAGCACCTACAGATGGTTTAATTTTTCACACTGTGCTGCTGTACTGTGTGGCCCAGGGTTTGTAACTACTGTCAACTCAAATGTCAGTTGGTATTTATTACACCAAAACCAGGGCAAGAAATTTCTAAAGATCTTAAGGAAAGCATATTTAGTTTCTCATGCTCAAGAGAAATTTTGGAATAATTCCAAGTGAGGAAAGAAGATAGGATAAAATTTTTTAACTTTCAATGAGACATATCTGCACATACACATTTCCTGTGCTAGAAGGACACTTGAAGTGGATGGGATATGACCAACCCCCATATTCCCAGAGTTGTAGCAGAGCCCTGACTCTCTTTTGCAATTCAATGCTATGGCAATAATACTTGTATTGTACGCTCAGTTAAATTGCCCTTCCCAGAGGCAGTGCTCGGACGGGCACCAGCAAAATGCCACCAGTGAGAGAGCAGGTGAAACACATTCAGGTCCAGTGCTTCCTTACAAGCAGCTGGCAGGTATTGCTCTCACCGAGCGCTTTCAAAGTCCTTGCAAGGCGTGGAATGAGCCGATCCCTTGCGCTTGGTGCAGGCCATTTGCCGAGGCCTCGGGCAGGGCCAGCGGCACGAGCCCGGCAGGCCGCGGCCGGCCCTGAGGGCACGGCGGGAGGGCAGGGCCGGGCACGGCGGGCAGGGCTGGGGCTCGGGGTTGCTGCAGGAGCCTCACCGAGAACAGGCAGCTGCACACCGTGAGAACAGCAAAAGCACGGAAGGCTGAGATTGCAAAAAGGGAACTGAAACCCAGGAAAGGGAATAGTGCCCGACAGTAAAGCTAGTGAGGGAACAAAGACTAGGGGGACGCCCAAAGTAGAAGAGACTCCAGTGGTATGAAGATAAGGGGACAGAAAGTTGTGGATATCGTGTCCTGACTGTGTCCTGTCCAGATAAATCCCATTCTACCTCCTTTTTTCTCTCTCCTGTGTGCAGAGAGTGATAGGCAGGCTCTGCTCTCTGCTGGTGCCGTGCTGAGGGCTCTGCACTGCCCGGCCATGCCGGGCGATGCCTTCAGGCGTGGGCCTCCCTGCGGTGGAGGATGATCTCTGCTAAATGCAGTTACCATTCTGAAAACATTCTGGAGTCTTTTGCACTGAAATGTGCAACACTGTATCATTCTCTGTTTGAAGGGCATACCCAAGCAAGAGTCAATAACAGCCCCGACACAATTGCCTCTCGTGTGGCTCTTGGATCCTTCCCAGTGTTTATAAACCGTGTGTAAATTAATGAATGCTTTCATTTCTAATAGTGACACAAACATATGAAAAACTTTAAAATAAATACTTGAAAGAGTACTAAGCCTACTACCAGAGTGAAGTCTAAGGGTTCTCAGCAGCAAAGTGCAGTAGAAATTTGGGGCTGAAAGGAACAGATGTTTAAAATGAATGCTTTCAGTGTGCTGAACTAAAATATAATTTAAACACATACAGAAGACATATAGACTGGATTTCAGCAACACAACCCCTGAAACACCTATACAAATAACCTTGGTTTGGATCAGTAGGGCTTATTCTATTTATTAAATCAGTAAGTGTAAAGCCCATATCAACCTTTTCCAAATGAATATCCCAAGCATTTCTAATCACAACCAACTGATTTCCATTATTTTGATCTCCTTCTTTGACTGGATCAATACTGTCTGATGTAATAATTTATCAAATGATACTGGGAAAATTATTGATTCTTCTTGTACACATTAGCTAGGAGAAAAATATGTCAAGCTCCCACTTTAGTCTAAATGGCTTCCAAGATTTAAATTAAACTGCATTTGGTATTTGTATGAAGTATATTAGCAGTGTATGTAAAACAAATCACTGAAGCTGAAATGGATGTTTTACTTGCCCCAGTTCCCCTGACGCTTTTATGGCACCCATCACTGCAGTGTGTTTTTCATACCCTAATTGCTCTGTGAGATCTCTCGCTCTGCCTCTGCCTCCCACCCCGTGCCCTGGTGCAGCATTCAGCAATGCTGTCTGACACTCCTCCTCCTGCCTCTTGGGGAGGCTCAACTCGAGGCCAACTGGAGATTTTATTTCGTTGAGAGATGTACTATAGAAGTGGAAATCTTTCATGTAAATCCTGGGTGTTCACAAAAGGATCAAAAGCTTAGGTGTATACGATGGTAAGGGGCAGGATTAATATTAAGCCATGGCACGTTTTTAGGTGTGGGGTTTATTAGTGAAAGTAGTATTTGAAAGAAGACAGTGAAGAAAACTGTATGTTGCAATATGCTGTATTTTTTAACAGTACTGTGCCCATGAACTATCAATGGCAATTCGTTTACAAATATCAAACTTGTGGAAATCTAGCCAATTTTATTTCTTAATAGCTCTATACTGATACATTTTGGGGGGGAAGGATGTAAAGATAAAAATACTAAACCAATGTGCTGAGTCATTAAGTAGAACGAACCATCCGTTCCCCTGCAGCTGTAATCTGTCACCGTGTCACTTACCTACTGCATGTGTTGGAATAGCCAACCGTAGTTTCTTTTTCACCTTTTGTTTCAGACGAAGACACTTAAAAATTGCAAATGTTTCTCCCCTTAGATGCAAGAGCATAAATCACAAGTAATACTGAGCTCTCTGCCTCATATTGATTCTTTGGTGAACTAAGCCAGATGGGTTCAGATATGAGCATGATCTAATATTCCCCTTAGCTTGATTTATAGATTTCTTTGTGCATTACCTGACCATAAATGAGTCTTGCATTATTTCTTGTGTGCCTGTCAAATTAAAGAAAAATACTCTCATTGACCTTTCAACCTGGGAGAAAAAAAATGAGTCAGAGACATTTTACTGCATGTATTACAGGGATCTTGGTGCTTACATGCCAATTAAGAGTGTGTGATTATGAAAGAGGTCTAGCAATTTGTGTTGTGTGTAATGATTTCATTTTCCTGTAAAGCACGCAGTGGATGTACTGACAGTAGCATAAGCTACATTGCAAATAGCCCTAGAAGAGAGAAGAAGAGGAGAACAATTTGGCATAATTCATTCCTTAATTTACAGAAACAAGCACTGATTGCAAGAACTGAAATGTTTTTCTGGAAGAAAATAACATTCTTTAAAGGGTGGGCCCAGCAAGCAGAATCGCTGAGACGCCACCACAGAGGCGTTAATGCCATTGAAGGGAACGGGAATTGGGGCATCTTCTGACCCCAGAGACCTCTTCTGGGAGCAGGATTAGTTAAATATGTATGAAAAATAATAAGCAATGTATCACGAGCTTATCATTAGGACATAACCTTGGGCTCTGGACTTGCAACCAACTTGAATGGGAGACACTGAGCTTTGTCTGAGCAAAGAGCTCCTGCTCGACCTGAAGGGACTGACCTCAGTGATCCCTCACCTCCTCCCACAGTTTTCAAGCGTGTTTCTACAGCCTGGTAAACCTATTATCTCTGTATTTATTTGCAAACAATGTTCAAATCTAGCAAAACTAGGCATTAAAAAAAGGAAAATATTTCCATCTTTGCCACTCTTCAGTTTTTTGACCAGATGAAGAATGGTAAACATGCTCTGAAACTGCTCAGCAGACCAAATCCCTGTCATGTTTCTGTTCAGGTTGTATCTCTATTCTGAATCAGGAGATGACAGTTTCAGTAAGAACAAAATTTTAGCTTCTGCCTTCTAAGAAAGAGCTTTTAAAATAAGTCTTTCTATGCTACATGAGCAGGCCACAAAACCTGGCTGGTAGCCCTGGCTCTGGAAACAGGCAGACCTGTTTGTGTTCTCAGGTCTTTTTTCCATGTACCCCACCCCCACGTGTCTGTGTCACCAGAAAAAATCCTTTTTACCTAATTTTTCTCCAGCTCAGATGTGTTTAGACTGGCCAACTGCTCCTACAAATGAAAATAGAGGTTCAGGAATATTAATGTTCCTTTCCAAACCCTTGTTAATGCCATTGAAATATTAACTAGCCCATTTCCTAGACTACAGTCTTTATTTTATTCTTACATGGCTCTGCTGTGGCAAGAAAGCTTTTCTTAACACATACAATTGGCCAAACAATGAAGTGTTTCACATCTGCCCAGGGATGCATCTAAACAGTGCATCTGTTCTGGGGGGCAGTATATTCATGAGAGAAGGTCATAAGTATAGATTTTCTTTGGTTTCGATGCTTTATTTTAATTCCTGTGGCAGATCACATTTGTTTATTTTTATTACACTAAGCTTCCAGTCCCCGAGAATGGGATCTGTGGTGCTAAAGACACTTTTATTATATATGAGACTTCAAGTGATAGTCTTTGCCCTAAGGAGCTCACAATAAAAATAAGCAGGCAGATAGAGAGATAAAAGACATGATTCAGTATCAGATGTAATTTGCTGTATGAAGCCAATCCAATTGTATTTGAAGGATTTATTTTACATATGAAGAAATTTAGGCACAATGAAATGAAATGACTTGCAGAAAATACCACAGAAGTCCATGGCAAAGTAAGAACTAAACTCTGATTGCCCCATAGCTCCCAGGACAGCCCTTCTCTTTGAAGTAGAGGGAACTATTTAAGCATTATGTGTACACAACCACACATGCTGTACACCCCAGTTTGTAGAAATTTTACAGGCCTATGCAGTTCTGCCACCCAGCAGGCTTTTTGGGTTTTTTTTAATCCCTCTGCTGTGCATAAGGCTGGCAGTATCTCTTCTTTGTGAGCTGTTCTTATTCTGAGATACTCTTGACGTCTAGCACAAATGGTGCTTTGAAGAGATGTTTACTGCATAAAGACACAGAAAATACAGCTAAATTTCCTATTCTGGTCAGTATATTTCTATGAAAAGTATTGTGGTGATAGATCACAATGCAGTGATTGCTATTCCCCTTCACATGGTGATTTATAATTGTGGATTTACATCTGACTAAAAGACGGTTCAGACTGTCTGGCTTGCATGGTAATAACAACAGGCTCTCCTCAATATCCTTTTAGTATGGCAAAGCCCCTTTACTTTAAACAATTCTATGAACACACAAAATGAAAGTTAAAAACCTCTTGCAAAATATAAAAATAATAAAGCACAATCAGTGAAATCCTAAATCATAATGACAACTTTATCCAGTGTCAGCTACAGACACTCACTGACTACAATGTTTTAAGAGAAGCATTTCTAAATCTGGTAAGCAAAACAAACAATAAACAAACAACAAACAAAACAAAAAAATGAAAAAGGGAAAAGAGGCAGGGGAAGAATATTCAATAATTTCTTAATAGAATTGAGGGGCTAACAGCAGAAGAAAACTATTGACCCTGTGATACTATGGAGTTTTATTTCACAGAAAAAAATAGGATGCTGTAGGCTCAAAACATCTTGTTCCCTTGAATAACATTTCTCAGTCTGGGAAGTATAAACATCCACAAGTCACCTTCATGTCTGTATGCTACAAACAATTATCTCTGGTTCCCATTGTTGAACCCACTAAAGGGTTTTTTTCTTCAGTTGCCTGGAAAAACGAATGTACAAGGCTGAGGGCTGGTACCTCGCTCTTATTATGAGCTGGACTATGGCATTCTCATTTAAAAAGTAAAACAAAAGACTGACCTATGAGACCTTTACTGTATAATGAAAAGCATCTTAAAAACAGACTGCTTCATGGAGGAGTTTTCTGCTGGCATCAGGACTGCAAATTTCTTCCTGCCCTGAGGTTGGTAATGGACAGGCTGTGAGCGTGGTTCAGACTTCCAGGGAAGGGAAAAGCTGTAATCCACACATTTCCCCAGCTCTCCTCCCTACTTCAGTATTCCTAGACGTTTTTTAGAACACAACTCCTAAGAATTCATTCTAGAATGAAATATGTCTCAGAAAGGCTGAAAACAAAGAAAGCCACAATTTGCCTCAAGTTCCAGCTGATATTCAAGACTTGAGCCATCCCCACCAAGAATCCTTGCCATCTGTGGCACCCTTCAGGGAGAATATGCTGTGCTCTCCAGTTGTCTCTGCACAGCAGCGAAATACCCTTTTTTTGCTGGACACACTGCCCTTATGAGGCAGGGAGGAGATAACCTGAGATGAGCTTTTTTGGAAGTATCCATCACAGCAGTCCAAGCAATAAATCCTTCTCCTTGTCCAGCAGTTTATTCCACAGTAGAAACATAGATAGTGCCAGAGAAAATCACTTGGATCACCTAGTTTATCCCTTGCTGGGATAAAGATGGTTTCTTGCATTCATTGTCTTTGTAGACAATACCTCACCCAAAATTATCACCTGACCTAAAGTCTGACAGAGAAATGGAATATTACTAAGACAATCCCTGCTCGGGTGCCTGGTTTATTGCTTGTGTAGCAGCAGAGAATGAGTGCAGCTTACAAGATGAAAAAAGGGGACGAACTGTAAACCTTTCTCCTTCCCAAGGAGACCAGTTCAGGGGAGATGCTGAGGGAAGGAGAAAACAGAGCACTATGTGTCTGTGAGCAGAACTGTCCTGAGGGGGTACTAATCTGTGTGAATTGCTGGAAATCACTGAAAAAGAAGTGTAGTAGTGGTATCTAGGAGGATCCTAAAGGACTTCCCTTTCTTTCCCTGTCCAGGGGATTCTCTGAGGAAGAGCAGGAAGGCCTTCCCCATCTCTTCCCCCATAGCACTCCTATAAAGGGAAGAAGTCACAAAGTGTGGATGTCTTTTCTTTTTAAAATTACAAAGAGGATGATGCCTCTCAAGGCTCTGTACAACAGCTGGAAGCCACTGTTGCTCCTGAGGACCAGACCCACTGAAACATGATTTTGTAATGTCTGTGGTTTTTTAGGGCTTCACGTGTGCTCTTATACCGCAGGTTCCAATTTCATTTCCAGAAGGTGTTTGCTTTCATAACATTCAAGGTCACTCTAGGACAAGACCTAGAGCAGTGAGAGGGAAAAGCAAGGCTTTGCCATACTTCGACTGATTTAAGGTCCAGCCTGTGGGAGACTCATCCTGTCTCTGCCACCAGGAATTGCTGTAAACAGTTCCCATCCTCCTTGGTGTCCTTGAAAGGACACTTCAACAGCCAGACAGCCTTCTGTTTTCCATGAATCCCTTGGGGCATAGATGCCAGCTCCCCTTTCAGCTCGTCTGGCTTCTTATTCTTGTATTTGAGTGTCATCTCTAGGTCTTGAATTTACACCTTCCTCTTGCACCCTTTTACCCCTTTGCCTCATGTCTGTTGCTGCTGTCTTTGCCTGATTTTATTTAGTGTATTTTGCAGTCAGTGTGGGGGCTGGGGAGGGATATGCTGAGAGCAATGTCAGAGACAGGAGGTCAGGAGAGGCAAAAGGAGTTAATGGACTGGTGTCTCACCATGGACTGTGCTCCTCGGCCTCTCCCTGCCCTTTCACCCTGCTTTGCCCTCCTGCTCCTTCAGCAAAGAGCACAGCCTGTTCCCTGGGTTTTGGACCAGGGCTCGTGCTGAGGGCCCAGACAGCCTAAGCCATCCTTGTCACCTGCTGAAGGATGGCAAAGACCTTTGTGTTCCTATTGCATGAACAACTGGGTTGGGATGGTCAATCTTTTAAACAAGCAACTAAGAAAAAGGTGATATTTTGGCTCAAACAGCGTGGAGATGGAGATGAGAGGCTCTTGTTCTTGGAGACAGACAGGAACTACAGCTTTCCAAATCAGTTTATTTTGCTTATGATTCACCACAGGATTTTACCTTCCCTTTTGGGATGTTGTCAGCACACATGGACAAAAGACATTTTGGTATTTTGGTACATTGTGGCATTTAGAGCAGCCACAAAATACTAGAATCCAAATAATATCCAACTATCATGTGATTATATGGTGAACTTGCATAGCAGGAGATCCTCTGTGCCATGCTCAGCCCTTGACAGAGCTCTCACAAGCAATGTGAGTGATGAGCTCCTATTTAGGAACTGACAAATTTGTGTGGATCAATGATTATTAAAAAGAAAATGTCATTAAAGAGGACAGTTCGGTGCAGTATCATCCAGGAGCTGTCAATGTCTCTGCTGGGAAAATTAAAATAAAGTAATCTTACAACACATATTTCAAACATTTTGAATTTAATAATTAACTAAAAGACAGATGCAACAGCCCATTTTCAAAGTGTATTTCAGTGTCCGTGAAAAACACTGATTGTCTAAAAGGCAATTACTTTATCGTACTACTTTCTGAGGCTTTCTGGGATCTTTCATTTATTAAGTGTTTTATGAACTATTTGTAGGTTTTGGATTTTTTTTTAATGAGGGTAGCAACTAATTAAATATGAGAAACATTATTCTGAACTTAAAAAAAAATCCAAATGTTTTGTTTTGACACTTGCAAGAAAAAAAAGCAATTTTTGTATTGGAAATTAGTTTTAATTTTGAAGATTTCTGTTTCAGTGATAAAAACAAAACACTCGAGTTGTCTTTTGGACAACTGCAGCAATTCTTCCCCTTACTGATTTTGTTCAACCATTGGAAAGAAAAATTATTCAGAGTCCAATTTTTCTGGCAGGAAGGGGCTCTGCAGATGTTACTTGTTCACTTGGTATTGTCCTGTGAAGCTGTCATGGCTCTGCTGACACAGAGTGAGGTGAAGTGCCAGGGAAATCGGCAGCATTGCTACAAATAAATATTTATAGAGTACAAAGATAGGAGATATTTTAGAAAGTTTATCCTGTCCTTTACGTCAGCAGTCCTCATGTGCATTGCTATTAATAGTTATTGGAGGCTTTTTTTTTTCAATAAGTCAGTGTAGAACCGCAAATTAGTTATTTTCAAAACAGTATTATTACAGGTATTCTTTGTCTCATGCTTTTTCAGAACTGAGACCCTAATTGCAAACCCATTACAAACCCAGGACAAGAAGAACCAGTGGTTTCACAGAATTAAGGAGTAAGCAAACCAAGGGCCTGGTACTGAGTGCTGGGGAGCACAAGAAGAGGCTGGAAAAGCAGTGCTCACTGGCTGGACTCTTGTGTTTTACGAGGGGCACCATTAGTGCCACACCACACACAGAAATGGCACAAGCGCACAGATCTAGTCCTGAGCACGTCCACAGAGCCCGACGTGCTGCAGTGCAGGAGCCTGCTTCCATCTCTCAGAGCTTTGACATTGTTAGAAATCTTAGTATGGCCTCATTTTACACATTTAGGTTCAAATTTCTCCCTTCTTCTCAATGTCCCTCTTGCTCTGGGGAGCTGCAATTCTTTCACCATACAAAGATCTCACTCCCAGCCTTTTCCATGATGGGATACAACATTTTCCTGAGGCTTTTTGCATTTTACATTTGTCAGGTGTAGATTTGTTATCTAGGGAAAGCAACAGGGTGAGAGAGGCAGTGCTGTGTGGTGAAAGCTGGTGCTGGCAGAGCCTCTGCTAGGGAGAGCTCAGGGCAGGATAGGCTGGGACTGGCAGCTCCTGTGGGATGCTGAGCTGAGACAAGGGCAGATTCATCAATACAGCCAAATCACAGTACCCAGGCTGGATCAAAATCATCTAAATGGAGCATTTCTGCTTTCACCAAACTGAATTTCCTTCTCAAGAATTTTGTATTCATGACAAGTTTTAAAACTGAGATTTTTTTAATCTTAAAAAAAACCCCCCAAACTTAGAACTTCCCATAGGACACAAATTCATATTTTGGTGATAAATCAGAGGAAAATATGCTACTGGAGAAACTAAATGTCTGGGAACAGGTAGCTGATAGTACTTTCCAAAATGGCAGAGATCCTTACACATGGCACAGGGATAATCCTGAGGACAGTCCTGCCTGCCTGTTACCCGTGCAGAAGCTGCACTGAACTCATACAAAGCTTTTGCAGCAAACAAAACTGAACTTAGGAGCCTTTATAACCAGTTGAGTTCTTTAGTCTTACTGCTTTTGGTCGATACCTTGGCAGCAAAATGGAGAGTTATTTCATATATTTTCATTTGCAAAATTAAATTTGGAGAGGAGAGACATAATTTCATAAAGTAAACCAATGTAAACAAACAAACAAAAAAAGCCCTTCTAAGTAAGAAAATACATCTACCTGTGGGAAGTGCATGTAAGTCAATACAAATAACAGCCCTCTAAAACCATGATGCTCTTATTTCTAGCAACTAAACTTCAAAAGAAGATGAAAACAAGGGAGGACAATGGCATGTAGATTAGAGAACATAACGTGGAGAGGCTGAGAAAGCCAAATTCAGAGTCCAGTGAAAGAACTGACTCAGGGTGAACATGACCACATTCTAATATCAAAGGAACAACATAAATGAAGGAAGTTATTCACAGTCTCAGAAAATTGTAGGCCAGGGAGCAATGGCCTGAAGCTAAGAAAGGAAAAAGTTTAGGTGAGATATTAGAGGGGAAAAGAAGCCCGGGGAAAAGAAAGTAACAGGGCAGTTGAACACCAAACAGGGGAAGTGCCCAGTGTGGCATAACTGCCAGGCTTGTGCAGCCAGTGAGATGGTCTATGGCAGGAAAAAGCAGAGAGGCTTTAATCAAACACACAAGAGCCAGCTCAGATGGAATGAGTATTTCTTGGTCTCACAGGCTCTGCTCCAGGTAATGGCACACAGTGGTACATGGAATTACAGGGCAGAGCTGCTTCTTTGAATTAGCCCAGCTGCTTCCTCAGATGCTCTCTCACATATCTCCTTTATCCATTGTGCACCCTCCCTTCCCATCTAAACGTGGATGAATTCCACGTAGTCCCCTCTTACTGAGCTCAGCTTTCTGTCCCACTGACAAGAGGTGTCAGGAGAACTGCTGGAAGAAGAAGCAGTTCTTACTAAGGCAAGGCCAGCCAAGAGGGCTGCTGATATGATGGATTATAGAAGGAAGTCTCAAAGTCACTTAAGGATGAGGAGCTGGAGGTGTGCATGAATAATGCCCATGATCATACAAAAAACTCTGCAACACTGAAAAATGGGAAGAAACCACCGCCTCTGCTCAGAGCACTGCAAAAGCCAACACTGACTGGTCTCCACTGAAAGAATTAGGAGATTCCCAGGGCTGAGCAGGACTTTGCAATGGGAAGACATTTCCTGGAGGAAATTATGAGCTCTGGTGGTGGGTTCTCTCTGCACAAGTTCTCCCTGCTACTTCTTTGCCCTAGAAATGCATGGGAATGGGGTCAGCTGGTTTGGAGACAGGGTGATATTAATTCTCTGTAATGTCAGAGAAAGGTATCTCTAATACTTCATAAGGTGTGCTAATAATAAACAACAGCCAGTTTCTAGTCCAGAAGACACCCTGGAGGTGGGATTGGGTTGCTCAGAGGAGCGTGGGAGGAAGCAGGAAGGCTGTTGCTACCCACGGGCATGAGGCTCCTGCGGCGAAATGATGCACCATTATCACAGAGCTCACTGTCGGCTGGCTTCCAGTCAAACTCCTGGGCACACAGCAACCAGCACCCAGGGTGGTTTACAGCACAATTAGAGCTATTGCCAGAATAAATACTCAGTGTAGAGCACAGAAACCTCTTGCACAGAAACCTGCCATAAATACTGCCAGTTGTCCTTTCCCGTCGGGGCACCGCCGCAAAGGTCTCTGCACACACAGCACCGCTGCCCTGGAGCCTTTCCACACACCCCACCTCTGCCCATGGGTGTAATCATTTCATTGCAGCTGTGTCACAAGTGAAGCAAAAACGCCAAACATATTTCTGCTGAAGTTCTCCAGTGGAGGGCCACCATTTTTAGACCAGTCCAGGAAGCTGATGAATGTTTTGCCAGTGGTATCTTGGTGATGAGCACCTAGCAAAGGGAGCTTCTTGGGTTTGCTGGTTTATTGTTTACAAAGAACTACTTAACATAATTATTCTCTGATGTCTTCACATCAGGTAATAGAAGAAGCACTTCAAAAGAGATACAGCTGGGATACAACTGGGTTACAGAGAAGGCTCATTTATGGTAAATGCCAGTCACTAAAATTGTCAGATGCAATACTTTGAAGACCAAATGAAAAAATGAAGAGTTGTTTTTCTTTGGTTTCAAAGCTATATCCATATCACTTGTTTTGCAGAAAATGCATGGCAATTACTGGTGAAATAAGAAGTCTAAGAGACTTCTAAAATCATGATTTTAAGATTTAAAAAATTTTAAAATCATTATTTTTAAAGTCATCCTTTTTTATGTTAAAATTATTCCCCATCTTAAGGAATCCAAATAGGTAAGTACGAACAAGTACTTTCAGAAGATATTTCCTTGAAAAATCTGGAAAGAATAAAAAACAAAAGAGCTGCACGGGTCTGCTGTACCTTCCTCTAAATTCCTTTCCCTCAGTAACTCTGCTAAAACAATTGCAGCTACATCCATGAGCTCAAACACTGGTGTTTCTGAATAGCTCTTTAACTGAAGGGAACTGCAGTCATTCTGAAGACATATCTCTGTTACAATCTGTAATGAATGTAATCTTCAAGGGACAATAATTTCTCTCAATTACACAATTTTTCTGTTAAAAGTGGCAGGTGTTGGTTGTCAGTTCCTCTGGCCATGGACACACACATTTCTCAGAAAAGCCTCTTAAACACCCTCTGTATGCTATCAATAAGATCAGTATTAATGTTAAAACTTTTTTCAAATTTAATTGCATGTTAACATAATCTTTCAAGTTATTTTTTCAATATAAATACATAGGGCACAACAGCTGTTTGGAGATCTCAAATTAGAGCTGTTTTGTGGCTGTCTCTGCAGAAAATGCCTTTGGCTAATATAATTTAAACCTCTTCTGTGAGTGAATCTCATGCTTTGAAGCTAGCTAATAATTTCTGTCATTTAAGAACAATGTTCCATGATTTGCTTCTAATAGTAGAGAAGAGAAAATGAGCACTCCCCTGTGCTGCTGCTCCCACCTCCCGTGTGCCAGAGCCCTGCCCTGGATCTCCCTGGAGCTGCCCTGGGCAGAGGGTGAGGACTCTGGGATGGTGCTTTAGCAAAACCTGACGGAGCTGGGAGAACTTCACCGTGCAGTCCCAAGGTCACAGCCAGAACTCAGAAGGAGAACTATAAATTACAAAGTGCTGGACTGCAGCCAAGCCCATGGGAAGCTGCATTTAGCATATCATTCTCTAGGCAGCAGGATGAAACCTTAACTCCCTTTCAGACAGAATTTGAATGGAATTTGTTATAAGAACACACTGATTGAAATATCACCAACTGACTTTCCACAACATCTCGGAAATGGTTGCAATCACGGGGGGATCCTCTTCCAACCAGCTCAAAGTGATGATGAGGATGATAGAGCCCTATCCAATATTTATGAAAACCAGATGAATTTCTGTGCTAGCAACACATGCTGCTACTATAACAGAGACCTCAGATAATCTCCTGACATTACCCTGAGCTGAGGTTTCTCCCAGTGTAAACTAAAGGTAGAATAACAAGCTGATTCTAGTATTTTGAAGTAAAAGTGCTGCAACAGAGGTTAATAATAATGTATCAGAAGAACATAGTGGAGGTAAGTGTGATGATTTGTTATTTATAAACACTTTGTACTGGCTGCCATCAGTGCTCAGCCCTCCTGTGTAAGGTACAGAACAGAAGAGCTTTATGTGAGCTATAGACTCGCATGTGTTAGGAGCATATTCAACATCTAATGCTGTGGGGAGACACTGGGACCTGCAGGAGTGGCAGCACACACAAAACAATATAGGCAGTGCTATTCCAAAGCATGAAACAATTACAGAGTTTATGAGAGAAGGATTAATTAATTAATTCAAGGATTCAAAAGTAACTTTAGATTTTCAGTGTTGAAAAAAAACCAGAAAGTAATTGTTCATGTAAATTTTCTGTATCATAAAATCTCTGCACCTTGCTGTCACACCAATAATTCCAAGACTGGTATTTAAAGATGTGAGATAATACTACTGCCAGTCTCAGTGAGAGAGTGGCATTTTGAAAGGAAATCCCCTCCTCCTAGTCTGCAAAGGAATACTGGCATTAAGTGCTGAAGCCGCTGCCATCCTTTGTCTTGGCACTAAGTTAGGTGATAGAAAGCAGTGAAGAGATACTGGAGAGTTTGGGGAGCACTGAGAGGAAGCAGACGGTTCAGAATTTATTGGACAGCAGCTTCCTTGGGTGGATCATACAGCCATAACTAACAGGCACATGTGAATTATTTTGCTAGTAAGTTATAAGTGACTCGTTAAAACATTGTCACAAGGCTTTGGTATTATTGGAAGAAACACTAACAATGGGATCTGAATAATGGTTGAGAAGAAAAGCCAGGAAAGTAATAAATTAGCTTCTGTAGTTGGAGAGGGAGGTTTTTGGATGTGTGATAAAGTCTGCTTTCAGGGAAAGATGGAAAAAAGCATGTAAGTTTTTGTAAAATATCATAGAGATGGCAGAGAAGGAACTTTCCCTAGAACTGGTGGATGTGGAAATCTCTGTTGGATGAAATAATTTCTGGCCTGAGGGCTGGAAGGATGAAATAATAGTTGGTCATGCTCTGCCTTGCACCCAGTGCTGTGATAACCCCCAGCAGAAGAGGTTTCATCACTGCAGATTAGGATGGGATTCTCTCTTCTCTTTCTTGAGGAACCAGGCAAATACATTCCTGCTCCAAGAAAGGGGCTGCGTTCTGTGGCTCGCCCTTCTCTGAGCCTTTGGCATGTGCTCAGATGAAGAAAATAACTCCTCTTCTGAACTGCAACACAAAGGGGAGATTCATGGCATCATCCTGTCTATGTGCCTGCAGACTCACATGCTTTACTGACCAGGATGCCACTTGTACAATTTCTTTCTTTATTTCCTAGATCTTTTCACAAATGGATTTTGTGATTCCTGAGAAATGAGAAGTCTAAAGGTTCACAAAAAAAACCAATCTGTCTGCTTTTTGCCAATGAAAGAGAAACTTAGCTTTTACCCCTTTTTATGCACTAGTCTAACTTCTGATGTACTCTTTAGATTTCTGAACTTATTTTACTAATGCAGCTCATACTGATTTATATGCTCTAAGCAGATCAAGCAGCTCATGCAAAAAAACCTGTTAAAGTATATTAAATAATTATTTATGTAACGTCTTCCATTAAAGAACTTAAAAGCAACACAAAAAATAATTGATCTTTTTTGAGCTAAGTAGTATCCCAATTTCAGGACATAAAAATGAAGGCATATTAAATCACATATTCAGACGTAGGTGCCTGAAGTCAGTCATCTAAATATACATGTCACCAGCTAACTACGCTGTGATTCTCCAAACTCTGAAGGGAATCGGGTCTGTATTTGAGGACCACACTGAAAAGAAGGAGAAACCAACCTCTCTCAAACTGTTTCTGTGCAGGCATTAAAGGAGCCCAGATTTAAAGACCAGGATCTCTTGCAGCTTTGGCTAAATCAGCAACTGTTACAAAATAAAGCAACTTTATTTAGCTCCTAGCTTTAAGTGGATGTCAGATCACAGGCACTCAGGTTCAAAAAGCACTCAGGAAGTTTTTGCAACTGATCTGGCCACCTTTCCCAAGGTGAGTAATTAGTGCTCTCTCGAGGATTGCCATTTACTTAACATTCCTGACTTCTGGAGGTTGGCTGCTGTATGAATGGCGGTGGGCAGATCAGCCCCCAGCAGATCTTACCGTGGCTGTGCTCTGTGGCAGCAGCATCACTTCCCTCCTGCCTCCTGCCTTCATCCCAAGCACAGGCACCAGCCCCCTCTCCCAGGACACTGCCTTGCACTTTGAAGAGAGGGAGGCTTCATTCTGATGAAGACTGAAAGATCATTTATGGCTGCTCTGATGCACATTTCAAATTAAGTATTTTAAGAGTGGTGAAGTAATTGCCAGGTTTGCATATTTAATGGACCTTGAGCTATAAGCATCCCCCAAAAAAGCCTAGTTAATACTGGTTTAACGGTGAATTGGCACAGTGCTGAGCTCCGATACATCAAATTAGCATTGATTTGCAAAATGTTACTGAAAGATCTTTTAAAACTTGTCAAGTTCCAAAATCAGTGTAGGAGAAGAGGCTCTCTCACCCCAACTGCCTTCTTAAAAGTCCTATCTAGTTCCTTACCAGGACTCCAAAGGCATTCCTTTCAAGATGCTTTAGCAATGAGAATTAATTTCAAATTTTGTATTTGCATCCTTGTTCAAGAGCGACCGATTCCTCCTGGGGTCTTTCCTTACGGTACAAGTGAAAATGCTCTTGTGCTGGTCAGGAGTGGAGCTGTGGCCGCTCAGTGCCCAGTGAGGCGCAGCTGGACTCTGCACAGAGGGTGAGTGTCTGATAGTCTGCGATGCAGGTGCTCCACTACCCCCTGCAGATGCCTAATAAGTTCCAGGTGGGATTTAAAGGAACTGGCACTGCCCCATGACGTTCCCCTACGGCTTCAGTCCTGGCAACTCCAACAACTTCCCCTGTGCCTGCACAGTATTAGCACAGCTGTGCTCAGCGGACCCGACGCTGCTGGAACACCCTCAATAAGCAGAGGAGAGCTGCCAGGCTGTGCTCCCTGAAGGGTTCCAGCTCTGCCTGCCAGCCCAGGGCTGGTTAACCCCAGCACGGCTCCGCTCGGGGCTGCCGGGCACTGCCCAGCCGGCCACAGCCTGTCACCGACGGCAACAGCTTCAGTTGGGCTTATGCTGCCTAATTCAGGAGGGATTCTCCAGGGTGGCCTTGTCCTGCTTGGTGTTAGCTCACTTTGCTTCCATTTTGCTCTGTGGGTTTTCAATAGCTATGATAGAACAGTGTACATTGAAACAAAAGTATTAAGATATAACGGTGACATTTTTCTCCAGAATTTTTATCTTCATCTAAGCAGGGATACAAGTAGTAGGGTAACATTCCAGTTCTGTTAACAGACATTTCCTTGAAAGTGTGCTGTCACAACTATTAAAATGTTTTACCAGCAAAAGCCATGCAACACCACCTGTGACAGAGGTTTGTGACACTCATTTTGATCCCCTGAAAGAATAGAAAATGGGAATAGACTGTTTAATGGTTGTTTTCTATTAGGGATACATGCTGTGGTGTGATTACTATGAGGTGGCACATGCCAGCACCTAGTGGCTCTAAAAATGGCACTGTCATCCTCAGCATGGCAGGGAGTGTGCTGCAACAGTGTCCCCCTCATTCCCACCTTTCTCAGCTGTCTTCCCTCTCTGCTCTTCACCAGTGGGGTCCTACTGTGAAGATGAGGTCCTGCTGGTCCTGCTCCCACAGCTCCAAGGTTTCAGTGGTGGCACCAGGAGCAGAGCCTGTGCCTGCAGAACATCCCCCTACAGAGTGCTGCTCCAGCTCTATTGGCCTGCCATGGTTGTACCTCACAGAGACAGAAAACTCCAGCAAACACCTGTGGGGTCTTGTCTGCGATTGTCCTCACCAGCTCCCACTCAGCATCACAAACTGGAGGCTGAAGGGCCGCTCCTGTGGCTCAGCTGAAGCCAGAGACAAATGTCGGCTGCTGTATGATGACTAAGTATCACATGCTTATTGCTCCTATCAGTTCGAGCTCTTAATCACTTTGTGCTGTTTCATCCTATAACATGAATTCACTTCAAGCTGTGAAACTCACCGTTTTTGCCATGACTAATTTGTGAAATCTGCCACCTTTCTTTGTGGTTCACGTTGTGCCCTAGTTAGGCATCATCTGGCTGATTAGAGAAGCCTGTGTTTTGTTTCTTGCAGTTGAGTCAATACAATTTCATTCCCCTCCTTTCTTCTCTCTGCACTCAGCTGCAATTTTACTGTTGCCCGTGCCCTGGGATGCACTGGGGCTGGAGTGGGCAACAGGCCACCTCTGCTGGGGTGGAGCCTGGCACACAGGAGCCCTGGCTCTCCTCCTCTGCACAACACGTGCGTAGGGCTTGGCCTGGGGCTTTAACCTGGCTTTGCTTGAAGCTATCTAGGTCTGTTATGTTTACCATCTTCCTAGATTTCTCCCAGCCTGGTTGCTGCAATATTTTGAAACTCATTTCCCACCTGCCTTGCCAGTGCCTTGTTTCATGATACATTCATCTGTTACTCTTTACATGGAATGTTGCTGGCATTACTAAATGCTATAAATATACCCAGTATACCATAAAAACACACAAGCAGATGACTGGTCTTGCCTACAAGAATTACTATGAATTTTTCATTTTTTTCACATGCTCTGAGCAAAATCCAGAGGGTGCTTGAGGAACTGAATTGGGTCCTAAATTCCTATTTTCTCACTGATTAGTTATTTCCTAAAAATATTTTCCCACACTCTTAATGTCTTAATTGTTCCTTGAAGATGTTGCCAGCTCATCCATCCTTTTCCACATCCTCTTATAAACCCAGTGAAACATTATTTTAGTATTTCTGTCACTGAAATACAGTGATAAATGGTCTTCTTTTAAAACCACAGAATAATGAATGTGCAGGAGAGCTTATTGACTTGGTCTTGCCAAAATGGAGTCCTGCCATGAAGTTCAGAAGGATCACAAGATGTCCTGGATACTACTTTTGCTCCTCTTTTTGTGATGGTAAAGCTGATGGGTTTGGGCTACACAGTTTCACAAGATAATGGTGGAAAAGCAAAGGAAACTTTCCATCCTAGCTCTTATTTTTACCATAACTTTCCTTTTCATCTCTCTTCCTATATTCTTTTTTTACCAGTTTCACTCAATCACCTCCCTGCCTGAAAAACAGTCATGTGAATAAGATCAATAGCATGATTCCTCTTAACAGATAAATAAATTGACAAATCTCTCAGAATCCCTGGCTGTAATTAACCCTTTATCAAAATTCCAGAAGAGGAGGTTAAGGAACAGCCCAAGTGCATGTTCATGACTTTGTCCAGCTATCAGAAAACCTAATGGGCCTGATCCTGCTTCTGCCCACAGAGTTGATGACATTCCCCTGAAAGACCCTGAGAGCAGGATTGTGGCTGGTGCTCAGCATCCTGTGCCCTTCTCTGTGTTTGCTGCATCCAGCACAGCAACCTCGCAGCCCTGCCTGGCCACTTACTTACCCCCACTGCAGCCTAATCAGATGGCAATAAAAGCTTTTACTGTGCCATCCTGTTTGTGCTCAGCAGAAACATAAAAAGCATATTAGAAAATTGATTTTTGGCATTAATTGTGTGCAAAGAACATTATACTGAGTAGAGATAGGGTGGTTTTTTTCAGGCAGAAAAATTCTATTTTAGTCTTTTAAAAGCGACTGTGGAAGATGCTGAGCTAAGCCCCATGGACACTCTTTTCAAATACCATAAGGCAAAGAGTAGTTACTGAATCTCCTCAGTCTTATTAGCTTACATAAACATAAAAATTTGAATAATGTTTAAAAAGCTAAATTCTCCAGATAATCCATAATCAGGAAATGTTCATTACGGAGATGTAGCAAATATGCATGAGATTTCCCCGGTGGTATTTTGGTTGCATGATCTAAAAGGTGTAGAAAAGCCTCCTCCATGTGGGGCTGGGCAGAAACTTCTCTAGGCTCCTGAGGCCATTTGGCCCCAGTGTGGACCTTCCTGGTGCCTTCAGGAAGCAGCAGGAGGAAATCAGAATTCACTGTCTTGTGTTACAGCTCTGGTGACTTATAAATAAATCATCCCCACAGGATGATTGATGTCTCCATATAAATAATTAAGTCTTGACCTTATGTTATGACACCTGCTAATTTTTTTAGCACTTGAAACCAGTGCTCAGGAGAGATCCTTGACTCTGTATAAATGAAGGTGGGACTGGATTCAAGGGGGAAGGGGAGACAGGTTTTTGTTTACCCTCATTTTGTTCTGTTTGATTCCATCGGCTAATTGATGATGATTATTAATCTCTGTTGCCATCTACTCTATGGATTTAATTCCTGCCTGTGATTGCTGTTGGAAAGTTTGCTCCATTAGAAGCAGCCTTTGATTGTATTTCTAGTAGCCAGAGTTTCCCAGATGTCTCCCAAATAATTGTGTTACTTAGTCCAAGCACCTTACAATTATTTTTGGTTGTGATTTACTTCATTTGGTGGCAGAGCTCCAATAGCCTGGGTGACACTGTCATTATGCTCAACCAGGCTAGGTAGCAGGTGTCAGCAAAAGTTTAATTTGGAAGCTCATGATTTCAAAGGAAGAGCTTAACAGTTATCCCCAACACAGAGAGCTGCTGTGGCCTGAGCCTGGAAAAGAGAAAATCCCAGGAACATGAAAGGAATTGATGAGACACCAGGCATCTGACAAAATGAAATCTTCTCGGGATAAACTGAGGATAGCTTTCTTGTCAGATGGTGAGCATCATTGATAAACAAAACAGATTTAGCAGCAGCATTTCCAATTTTCATTTCTGAGACTGTTCAGGTTTACTATTCACCCTGTCTCCCTGGTACTGTAGATACAGCCTATTCTCTTAATAGCTGCAACTTCTAAATCTTACAATAAAATACAAGAATTTCAGGGTATGTCTCTAACCTTTAAAAAAGAGCATCTTTGGGTTTTTTAACATGGTAATCTACATGCAACATAAGTCAGCTACAAACAGAAAGCAATATTATAACACAATTACAGTGAGGGGTTTTCCTAATCCCTGAAAAATCCTAAAAAACTAATGACACAGCTAGGACCGGGTATCACATCATTCCTGGCTACTTCTACAGCCAGCACCCGGGAATCCCAGACATCAGCAGGGTGCTGTCCGGTTGCCCATCACCAGCACACTGGGGCTAACATACTTGTACAAATCATTCTTTGCTCTATGTTTGCCGTGGTTTCAACATGCCAGTTCTGGAGGGTTCGTGAGGTATAAAGGGGCATTGCAAGGTCCGAGGTGCCAGTGGGGCCGAGCAGGGGCAGGGGAATCGGGACGTGCTGAAAAGCGCTCCTGCGGGAGAGCAGCGCCCAAAGAAACCCCCTGTTCTCCAAGGATAACTCCAGAAATTAAAAAGTGCCTCCGAGTGCCCTCATACCGCTCCTGCTCGCACAGACTGAACTCCGGGTGAACTGGGTTTCCAGTCTAGGCAGATACCTCCATTTATCAACTAGTTTGCCTTGGACCCGTTATTTCCCTTACAGAATCCATGCCGGACCCGTCCCCACGAGCGTTCAGCCCGTGGAAGCCGCCGGCTCCATCCTGCCCCGGAGGTGGTGCCGGTGCCGGTGCCCCCGTGCCCGAGCGGGGCTGGGCCGGCCCCGCCCGGCTGCGAAGGGAGCGGAGCGGGCCGGGGCGGAGGGGACGCGCCGCAGCCCCGGGGCGACCGCACCGCGCCCGGCCCCGAGCGCGGCCGCTGCCGCTGCACCCCGCGATTACCGGCACCGGGAATTACGGCGCGGCGAGCCGGGAGAGCAGCCCTGAGGTCAGGGGGTCGCGCCGCCGGGGATGAGCAGGGGACACGGGACGAGGGGCCCCAGCGCGGCCCCGCCGCAAGTTTGGTCACTTTGCCGAAGTGGTACGGGGAAAAGTTGGGGAGCGACCGGGGGACGCGGGGATGCGGGCGGCGGAGCCGGGCCCGGGGACAGGGGTCTCGCCACTGACCTGCGCCGCGGCCGCGCCGCCTCCCGCGCTCGCTCAGCGCATCCTCCGCGCCGCTGCCGCCGCCGCCCTGCGCGCCGCAGCCGCGGCTCCGCGCCCGCGATCTTCGGCGGGGAGGAGAGAGTAAAGCGGGACAGCCC
>VWZP01000293.1:98582-149960 GCA_013396995.1 Dicaeum eximium | reverse complement strand
CAGCCTCCGGCGGGGAGCGCTCCCGGCCCTGCCGCGCCCCCGGCGCATCTTCCCTCGCCGCGGCGCGGGCGGGGCCGGCCGGGGCCGCCGCTCTTTCCAGGGCTGCTCTCGCCTCTCAAGTTTGACACGTTCCGGCGGCGCCGGCCGCTCCCCGCTGCGGCCGCCGATCGCGCATTGTCTGCAGGGCAGCTCCGCGCGGAGCGGGGCGCTGCGGGCCCAGCCGTGACCGCCCTGCGCGCTCCCGGCTCCCGCATCCCCAGCCCCGGCCCGCGGGGCTCCCGGCGGAATGCTGCAGCCCCCGAGGGACACGTTGCGGGGAGGGAGGAAAGAAAGGTCCCGGCAGGGTGCGGGGGAAGCCTCTGTGCCCCTGCTGCCAGGTGTCGTCTGGGAAGGACGGAGAAGGGAGGCTCCTCCATGTCCTCCGGGTGGATACAAGCACCTTGCTGGGCGTCTCCTCCGGGCTGCAATTTGTAGAATATATATGTGTTTTGAGACTGGTCGGGAAGATCGGTGGCCCATACTTGCTCCTACAAGACGGTTGTGAGCACACACCTCAAGGACAGACACAGAAGTAATCGGAAGAGAATTGAAGTGATGATGCCTTCGAACAACAAACTGGAGCAGACACGCTGTAGCCAGGGCTTGGTGGCACCAAGGTGCCTTATCTTGAGCCTGGATATGGACTGTTGAGTCACAGCACAGAAGGGGCCTCTTGCACTCTCTGCTGGCTATTTTCCACCCTAAAATACAGAGAGGCTTTTCCCACATAGCTGTGCAGCAGAATAAAGTGTCTCGTGAGAGCAAAACCGGGGCATGGCTGTAACCCCCGAGAATGGCCTCGGTGGCATGCCTGGCTGTTGCTAGTGTAATGAAGTGGCCATTTAATTGGACTGAATAATGCCCCCAGAGCCTGGCATCAAGGGATGTGCTGTGCTCTGCACCCACTCCTCAATTTGCAGCAAGCAAGGCCAGACTTGCTGCCTTGAGTGCCCCCCGCCCACCCTAACCCGACACTGTGAGGTGTGAAATGTGTGTCAAGATGGATCCTATGGACAGCCCTCAGAATAATTTCAGGTGTGTCTTAGAAATAAACTATGGCATTTATCCTGTGACTAGATTAGCAGAAATACATTATACTTAGTCTGCTCCCTAGCAATCAATTGTTCTAAGTAGGTGTTATTTATTAAAGCATTGATTAGGGACCCAAGTCTGTAGTCCTTAAGCAAGCCAGCTCATTGCTGATAGGATGGAATATTTAAATGAGAGTTTTGAGATCAGACTTTATGTAATTCCATTGTCATAGTCAAAGAAGGGGCACGTGACAGCTTTCCAGGGGAAGATGCATTCATGCCACTTGGACTTCAAAGGATGAATAACATTTGAAAACTGCAGTCATTGCTTTACCTGAGCACCTTCTGTCCTGCTCTCTGTGGTGCAGGGTGCATAAGCTGTCACAGCAAAATAATAAGTCTATAACTGGATAAAGGGAGTTGCATATTATAAATGTAAAACATTGCTCAGGTATGTCTGTTGCTATGGCAGGTGACCAGGGAGAAAACGTCCAAGGGCCCTCTCCTGGCATAAGGAACCTTCCCTGCTACATCTGTGGTGAGTGCCTTTGTGAGCAGGGCGAGCAGGGTGGCTCTGTATTCTTTATTCAGGTTGGGTTATGAAAAATGCTTTAAATGAATGACCTTGAAAGCAAAGCCCAAGCAAGAGTCCTGGCACTAGGTCCATTGACAACAAGTTCTCTTCCCTGCTGCCTGCAGGACTCACAATTATATTTTTCTCCAATTTTGGCTCCATTACTTACAAAAAATTAATGTGAATTTGAAAAATAATTTCTGGGGGTTATTTTTGTGTGTGGAGGATTGATTTTTATTTTTTTCCCTCTCTGTCTCTAATGGAACAGAAGGCAATGTGAATCCCTTTTGTTTACTTCTTGGTTTCTGCTCCTGACTGCTTATTAGCAGACGTGTGTGGCTCTGCTGTAGTCTGGGGCTGGTTAGTGACTATTACAAAGTTAGGAGGAAGAGTGACAGTCACAAAGCCTTGGTTTTGAGAGGGTAGAATGAACAAAAAGGAAAGAGGAAAAAAAAGGAAATATTTATCTAGGGAAAGAATATACTTGGTAAATGCGTATGATAGCACAATAAAAGATTTTTATTCTGGTATTTCTTGGAAATGAGATTTCCAATTATTTTGAGATTAAAACATGTTAAAGGAAAGGCAATATTTATCAAAGGGAATCTTCTGTTTTATTAGTTGCAGGGACTCAGACACTCAGGGTGCAAAGAAACACCCCAGCACATAATCTAGTATTGTGATCTAGTGATGCTAGTACTGTGCTTATAATCAGGATTTCTGATTATCATGCATTGCACACAGCCACTTAGAGTCCTATATACAATCTAGTTTCTTCTAAGACCGGAAGGAATTGTTTACCTTTGCTTAGTCATCAGCAAATGCAACTTATATTTTCAAAATGTTTGCTATGGAAAGATGAAGAACATTTGGGGGTGAGTGGAATTAATTGTAAAATTGTTTCTGGTGCCTGGATACATGTAAAATGTTTATGGTGGAAAAGACTGGAAATTATTTGTCTTGGTGATTTGGAGCCTGATATTTATAGCAATACTGTTTGAATGCTTTAGGAAAAAAGATCATTTCTCCCATCCTGCCAATTATTTGGGGAAAAAAGGTCAATTTTTTTTTTATACTATATATAGGAAAGCTTATCTTACACTGAGCCTTTATTCATCTTTCGGAAAATAGCACAGAGAAAAATGAAGAGAACATATGGTGTCTTCTATCAGTCAGTCATCATTACTGCTTCTTCACACTATGTCATCACCCCACAAATAGCAAATGAGTGTGAATTTCTCCCTGCTGAAAGAGAAAAGAAAAAACTGGTTAGTACAGCCAAGTTAAAAAAAAATTACAATAGCATCAACTGGAACATTATATAAAATATTAATGACAATGAGAATGCAGAGGGAAAACCCTCTAAACTGTCAAACAATAGTATCAAACCTGAAAATGTTGAGCTGGAGCAGAACTCATGAATTTCTCTTGATTTGATAACCAAGCTTGAAATATTGATGGGACACAGTCTCTCTTGCCCATTCTTTATGAATGATTCTGTGCTATTTGAGGTGCTCAAACAGACAGAACTCAAATAAGAACAGCCAGGAATGTAATGTAATAGTTTGTCTCTGGGGCATCCATAAAATCTTGAATTTCCTTTTTAAGCAGACATCTAGGAAAAATATAATTTTATTTAATTCCCTGATGTTCCTATTACACTTTAGTATAAAGGTTGCAATTGAAATGCTTATCTGCAAAGCCTCTCTGCCATTCTTGGTCTCGTGCAAAGAAATGTTTGACAAAGCAGCCTTGGAAATAGCTGCCACAGGAACTTAAAACACCCCAACACTGGAAACATCTGTCCCAGCTTTGGAAAGGATATTTCAAAACCATCCTTCTCAAGAACAGCAAAAGCAGTTGGGGAAAAATAGTATATGTGTGTATATGTGAATATGTGTATTATGTGTGTATGTATGTGTGTGTGGTGCAACAAAGCAGCAAATTAAGAGCCTCATTGGAATGCCTAAAGCAGATCTGGGCCCTGTTGTCTCCCAGATCTCTAATCCTTCATTTCCTTTGGATCCTTCCCTCAAAAAGCAGCTCATAACAGGATGCTAATGCTGGAATTGAGCCCCACATGTAACTACATGGGAGCAAGCTCATTTGCAAGCTCCACTCACTTTGGTGCCCGGCTACAATAGGTGTGTACGAGGTGCTCGGTAAAACCCTGGCTCAAACATCTGCCCCTGCAGGCTCTTGGGCTGGAGTTAAGTTCCTTCTATGGCCAATTCCAGAATCTGGTTATGTTGCTGATGCTGCTTTAGAGTTACCAGACCTGACTGGGGGAACAGAGCTTTTCTCTGAAGGCCATTTCCTTAATATTGGTTACACACAATGAGCTAGTCAGGGTGAGCTGGGCAGGCTGGGGCATGGGACAGTGCCAGTGAGGGTTGAGGAAGAGGGGAAAGCACAGAGTAATGGTAGGGATAGAAGCAAGTGGAGTAATAGTGACTTTTCTGGCAGTTCACCAAAATTAAGAAAATATTAAATAATTCCATGCACTCTGCCCCTGGAGCAAGGCTTCTGCATAGGTAGTATCTGGCAAGGTTTCTATGGAGAGGCAGTGTCTTTTTCAGACCAAGAAATATCCATGGGACAAATTGTAGGGTACACAAACCATTCTTTAGGAACAAAATAAAAATCTCAGGAAATATTATAGAAACCTCAAAAGACAGAACTGGAAGAGATGTATTAGATCATATGGTTCCTTGTTGGTAGAAGCAGTAATAAATTGCCCCCTGGAGATAGAGAACATCAGTTATTTCATAAAATATAGCCAAAGGGACCAGAAGGTACAATATGGTTCAGACAGGAAAGCCTGAGAAGCCTTTGATTTAGTCTTGAGTGAGAACAGCCAGACCTGCCAGACTCAGATTCCAAAAATGGCACTCCAAACTACTCTTTGGAAACTCCATCAATAACTTTGAGTAACTGAGGCTGGAGCTGTTGTGCTCCTTACTGGGTAGGTGCAGGAAGGGATTCTTTCTGCATACAAAGATGTGTGTTGAAATATTCCCCAGAACAACATATAAGGGTGCAGGGGTTTGGAGTATTTTACTGCTCCTGTTTTTTGTCCATCCTGGAAAAACGGTGCTTAAGATCAGTAGTTGCTGATGGCTCTTCCAAACCAAACCTGAAGGTAATGCTGTTCTCTAAGGACTAAGTTGTTGCAGGTGATACAATGTGCTGTTCTAAGTTTGGGTTACCAGGGAGTCTGTTCAATCTTATCCATGCTGGCATTTGGGGCTTAGGGCTCTTTTGGATTGGCTGCATTGTCCTGGATGGATTTGCTTTGTCATTTCCTGAGACAGTAAAGCTCAGGGACAGAATTTGTGTGCACCTCATATGCAGCTCCTTGTTTGTGTTTGGGCAAGCAATGAAACCATGATCTATCAGTATAGTGATGGACTTTGCTGTGCAGCTGTTGTGATGGTGCTGAGCATGTTTTTCCAAGTGGATCTGTGGAATAAATCACACTGGAAAGATGAATTGGAGAAAAATATGCTCAATGTTGGCCAGCAAAAGTGATCCTAGTGGGATCATTCCATCACCAAAAGAATGTGTCACAGCTCTTTCATAGGTGGGATAAACAAGTTCCTTTTTAGGCTGCTGGGAACAGGGGCAGATCTCCTGAGACTTGCATTCATTCTTCTCAGTTTTATGTGTTTTGTAAGTGGTGGTATGAGTCAGCAGAGAGGGAGCACTGTGCAGGCATGTAAGCCTGCTCCTGAGCCACTGCTCTGAGGACCAACCAAAGCAAAATGATTGCAAAGTGAGGCTCTTCCCAGCCTCACGTTAGGCCTGGCTCCTGATCCCTCATGCATGTCCTATGTCTTCAGCATCTCTTGTCTTCTGCTTCTCTAGCCCTGGAGTGCCCCTCTGCATCATCTGTCCCACCCACCAGCTGCCAAAACAAACCTGTCTTTGACCAGACTTTCCTGCCACCTCTTTTTTCCTTTGCTGTCTCTGTCTTTTCCCTCTCGTGTTACTATTAACAGTTCAACTTTTTGTTTAACATATAATATGAAGAATTGATTTTGTGTGTGGTTCATGCAGAGGGGGCTGAGCCTGTGAGTGAAACTGATGTTTCTTTTTCTTCATTCTCCCTTAGTTTTGCATCTGTCATGCTGTTTTCAATAAACAATCAAAATAAGTACAAGTATTGTGGTCAACTGGGATTTCACCAAGTCTGCTTGCTTGAATCCCCCTCCTGTGAAATTGGAATGCCATACTCTGGAGCTGCACTGTGATCCATGGTTTCATTACATGGCACCATTCCTTGTTTCTCCTGCGCTCTCACTGTTTGAAATACTGAGAGGAGCAAACCAGGGGCAAAGGGGAAGCCATAGATTCAGGCCTGGCTTTGCATGACCTCATTGGCTGGGTTTTGTTTGCAAACCCACGGGTGCTTGAGATTCAGGTCATTCCTCTGAATCCCCCTGCAGTGGTAGGCGTGTGAATGCATCAGAGAGGAGAGATGAATGACTCACACTATGATCCATCTTTATTTCCAATGGTCCTCAGAAAAAGTGAGAGCTTTTGTGTCGCAAAACCATGTTGATTTAATTTTTATTTTGCCAAGTCGGGTGTGGTTTGGGAAGAGGAACTTTATATTTTATCATATCTATCTATCTATCTATCTATCTATCTATCTATCTATCTATCTATCATCTATCATCTCCCAGAGGGTGAGAGCAGCACAGACCTGCAATTTTCAGTTTGGCCAGCTTCTCAGAGGAACGCTTACAGATCAGTTCAGAGGGAAAAAAAGTAAACTATCTTTGTCCTGTAGATTTTCCCCTCTTGTTTTCATTTCTGAACAGGCATTGTCATCTTGTCTCATTAGAGGTAACACAAGCTGAAGGTTAAGAAGGAGAAAATCCCAGCTATTGACATATGTGATGCAAACCAGCTCTCCTTTCCTTTGTAAATCAGGAATTGTGGGAAACTGTAGCAGATGTCTTGTCAACTGGGGAGTCTGCTGTTGTCCTTTAAAAGGCAGCTGTGCCTAGGTGAGCTGGTTTTCCTTAGAGCTAGAGCTGTGATGCTTCCAGTCAGGCTTTCAGTCTTCTCTGAATTTTGAATCACTAAAGCACCTGCAAGGTCACTTCCTGGAATACCTTTGGATTTTCATCACTTTAGGCCATCTGGACTAGATGAGCAAGGTGATGTCAGTGAACTCCTTTGTGAGCAACTATCTATATGACAAAGGAAAGAATGTTGTGAACAGGGGAGGCAAAAATCTCAGGGCAGACTCAGGATTTCAGGTTTATTTTGAACCAAGCGATGTAACCTTTCAAATTCACAGAGCACTGTCAGCTCTTGTAATCCTTTATTAGTCTGCTTGGGTTTGATTTCTGTTTGTATTTTTACTATCTAGGGAAAAACAGATTTTGGCATGCTTTAGTCTGAACATTGTCAACTGTCATTGGAGGAATAAGGCAAGTAAGAATTCCTTATGTAAGCAAGATTTAATTGACTGGGCACTTAGGGAGAAGAAAAAAGGAGAAAAAAAAGAAAAAGGATTAGCTGTAGCTTGATTCAGGTACCCTGTCCATTCTGGAAATAAAAGAAAAGAGAACATAAGCTGCTACAATTGTGTGATTTCACTAAAATAGCAGCAGCTTGTGTTTACATTTTAACTTTCCATTCCAAGGCTGCTGGCTCGTGTAGCTGGAAGCACAGGTTTGGGATGTGGTGAGTACCTGCTTGGTGGGCTCTGTTACAGTGCCCATCACATAAATACTATCCTTTTGATATCAGTGCCAGCTTCTGAGGCCAAGACTTATGACACTGGGGATTTCATAGTGTCCTTTCAAGTGCCATAAAATAAGAATATGCAGGAAAAAAGGACACAAATAGTATTTGCTCTGTCTCTCTCAAACTGATTTTCTTTGTACAGTTAAAGTCAGTGACTCTTTGTGCTGCTGTTAATTCAACACTACAGTGAAATCCTCCCTTATGTCATCTAGGGCCAGGCTTTACCCCCAGGTACATTTTGATGGGTTTTTAGTAAGTCAAGTGTCTCATTAGGCTCCAAGTGTGATACAGTAAAACACAAATCAATATTTTATAGTGTGTCAGACCTGAAGCACCAGTTGCAATGTAAATGCTCTCACTCTTGTGTCTAATTCACTCCCACTGGTCCCTAATGTAGGTGATTCCCTGGATGGCTTCCCTAAAAACTGACAGCAAAACCACAGCCATATGCTGGAGGTGCCAATGGCCTTTCCTTTTTAATAATTCTTATTCTAGTTACAAAGCTGTTCTCAGGGTTGAAGAAAACACTCTCCTTCCCCTCCCCTCCCCACTCCCTAGGTTTTTTGAGAGATCCAATAAAGAGCTGACTTTTGGCTGTCACTTTGCAAATCAAGCTGTTTTCCAACCTACACAGAGTTATTTGCCCTTCTGTACCTTAAAAAGCAATGATAGAGATCCCTGACATGAATTCAGTGATGACATGTGAACACTCTCTCATTAAGCAAGCCAGTTTGCAATGGAACCTTGCTGCTCCTGCAGCTCTCAGAATACAGTAAACTTTTTGTTTAATCCCACAGGCTCCTTGAAGATAATTTCATTACAGACTATAATATCTCCTAATGGAAACTAGGTAATAGACGTACCAAGAACTAGCAAACAGGAGATTTTGTATCAAAAGAGAATTCAATTTTAATTAATCTTTCCAGAGTAATTCAATTGAGTCTTCATGAGGAACCTATTTCTGCTTTTCCCTACAGTTCCCTACACTGATTTTAAATCTGCAACTCAGTAGTCCAAGCGTATATCTAAATAAAAAGCAAAAGATACATATTAGACTACAACCTGGAAATTTGCTTGTATACAAGGATTGGATCTTTTCCTGTTAATAGGACGAATGTGTTTCAGTGAGAGCAGTAAGATCTTTTTGGTTTTGCTGTGTCTCATTCTCCCTCCTTCCCCCCAACAGTGCCTGCACAGGTGTACATGTATCCATGTGCATGTGTGTAAATATTCTGTTGTTTTTCATTGACAAGAAGATTTACCTTTTCTGAATCTTAATTTAAACATGAGCATTTCTTCGTTACTTCCTCTGTGTCCCTTTAGCAGTGCAAGAAAGAGCCCTGGGCCAGCAGGACAGGTGGAGTATTTGTGTGCTCAGTCTCTGCCTGTATCTACAACCTCTAGAGCCAGATGTCATAATGCACACGAGTGTCAGCCAGTTTAGAAATTATTCTCTTTAAAATGGAAAGAAAATATGTAGAATGTATAAACGTGTAGCATTATCTCCTTCTACCTAGTTCTCTCCTGATCTCTGAACAACTAATTTCTCAGTTTTGATTTTCATTTTGTTTAAGGCTGAAAAAAAGGATTTCTTGGCATCACTCAGATTTTTGATTGCTTTCAATTAAAACACTTTTATTTCTTAGATGATATTCCATTGGTGATGAAAGGAACACTTCACCCAGATGTGCTCTGCCCCCATCCAGCTGGTGAGGGCCTGTCTGAAAGGGATGTGGTTAGAAGGTAGATTGTAAAAAGTACAAAATCATGTCATCCCAGAGCAGTAGGTATTTGGCACCCGTTTTATGCAGAAGTATCTGAGGGTTTACCACAAAAGGTAAGGCCAAGGGTGTGCAGGGAGGCCCCACATTTGTGGGGCAATGCACAATTCTGAGCACAGAGCCAAGTGCAGAATGTGCTCCCTCTCCCTCTCTGATTTGTGCTGTATCCTGTCATAGAAAATAAATTAATGTACTCATTTTAATTTTAGGCAAGGGAGAGTGACATATATTGCTTATCTGGCGATGCAGGGTGTCCATATCATCTCTGGCAGAGTGGGGAGCAAGCCAGCAAACAGAGACTGCTCTGCAGAGTGGGGCCTGATGGAAGGTGTGCAGTGCAGCTATTGAAGTGAGAGCAGCTGAGTGCTGCAAACCAGGCTTTAAATGCCCAATTTATTTCTCATTTAATTCTCCCCTTAGCTTTATTTAAAATTGTTTTGATAATGGGAGGCATTTGGCTCTGGGAATTTAGCACGGGGAGATGAGAAGGCTAAGAGTTTGATTTGCTGTTTCTGTAAGTATATGTAGTATTGCTCTCGTTGTACAGTGCAGCTTGAATTCAGATGCACTGCTTCCCCTCAGCACAGTGGGGATGCATCTAGCCAGAAAGCATCACTAGAATAGGGCAGGGAGAAAAAAGAGAAACAAAGAGTTGAAGGGTAAAAAGAAAAATGGATCAATAAAAAAAGGGGGAAAATATTAAAGGGGATAAGAGTGGTAAACAAAAATGGAGGTATAGAGCATATGTTAGAAAAAGAATAGGAAAATGTAAAGTGGCTTGAGGATGCTGGGAAATCTCATCCTTTCAAAAAATGAGACTCTGGGAACCAGACTAAGGCTTGATGTTAGAGCATTCCCTCACAGGCCCAGCAATGGCAGGAGTGAGAGGAAAAGCTTAAAAGGAAATTGAGGAGAAGAGAGAGAGTGCTTTTGTGCTTTTGACAGTGGATGCTGTTGGTAACAAGAAGGGAGGGGATGCTCCTTTCTCCTGGGGTGCAGAGATGCTGATTGTCCTGCTGGGGGTTGAGAGGGATACAGATGCACAGCTGGGCCTACCATGAGAGCTCCCTGCTTTCCAAGAAACACATTGGAAGAACTTGGCTGTATAGTACTTAGGGACTATTTATTTGACCTCCCATAGAAGCTTGCTTTTCATTAAGGGAAGAGAAAAGGTGAATCTGAGATAATAGCCTAATTTATAAAAGAAAGTATCTTTTCCTCAGCATTTTTAACAAAGGAGTCAAACGGAAACAGAGAAGGCTGCAGGAGGAAGCCCCATGTGTCCACTGAGTCAGCAAACAGTTTGACCCAGCAGTTATTAGTGTTTATTTTGGGGCACTTTTGAAGTGTCTGTTCAAGGCACAAGCCTGCAGAAGCAGGGGCTGCACTGAGACACAGGATCACTGCTGGAGCTGTCCCAGCAGGGACCAGGCATGGGAAGTGTCTCCCCAGTCCCTGCACAGGCAGTGACACCCTGACAGTGTGTGACAGCACACAGAGCAGCCCTAGTGACAGCTCCTGGCCGGGTGTGTGACCAGCAGGTGTTGGTAGTGGCTGTAACTGGGTTTATCAAGGCTTTGGACTCCCTTGGGCTCCTGTGGGCCCAGGGAGCCAGGCTGCCCTGTGTGTGTGTGGGCACATCAAGCCTCCCTTTGTGCCTTGGTGCCCACACTGCCATGCAGGGGGCACAGCTCATGGCTGCACAGAGCAGTGACAAGGATGGGTTGTGGTCTAGAGCAAATGCCTGGGGTTGTCTCTTTTGACCACACAAAGAGCTGCATCTCTCAGAAACATGTCAGATCAACAGAGATTAGGATTCTGTGTTCAGTTGCTTTAATTCCTGTGGGGATAATTGGATTGAGGAAAACTCAGTAAAAATACAAAAACTTGGCAATATCCCTGAATGATTCTCAAGAAATGTGCTTAGGAAATTAGATAAATTATAGGGAACCCAAAGGAAGACCACAGCAGTGTTCAGAGCACTCCATGACAGGCTGAAAATAGGAGCCATCTTTTTCTTAAATCAAAGTGATGGAAATATTAGGAAAATATGTATATATTTGATGTCATTGTATGGTATGGCTAGCATCTCATCTGCTACCTATTAAGGAGCAATGTTTAGTTACAGCTTCCTATTTACTGCCATCCTTTTCCATTTGAGCATGTGTAATTTAAAATCATTTGAAAAACTAGCAGAGTGAAACAAGCTGTCTGAAGCACACAAGGTTATTTCCTTAGAATTTGGCCTTTAATGGCATGCAGAAAGGGGCTTGCTTAATTTCCTTCAGGTAATCTTTGATTTTGCATGGCTCCTTTGAGTCCACTTTCATATGAAATTGTATTGGGAAGGTGAAAGTTCCTAGGAACTTCCTTGGAAGTTCCTTGGTTTCTTCATTGGGAAGTTCCTAGGAGGAGAAGGGCAAGTCCCCTTCTGTGTACCACAGGGACAGGGGATTGGCACCAGCACTGCATTTGGCCCTGTTTGTGAAGGAACATTTCCAAAGATGCTGTGTGCACTGAGCAGGGATAAAATGAAGAACTATGTCAGTCCTGTAATTTTTACAGGATAAAGAGGTTTCTCCTCCCCCCCACATCTCACAAGCATTTGGCTTAAAATGTGCTGTGACTCAGTAGCCAGGTGGCTGGTACGAAGTGCAGAGCTGATGTCTCTGCCAGGGAGGGAGGCCAGCACTGCTCAAAGCCCTTTTGTGAGTGCACAGAGCCTGGTGCAGGCTGGGATATTGATGCTCTGGGATCTTCCCTCTCTCTGCCACAGCATTTGCCTGGTGTGCCATGCCTATTTTAAAAACCTCTGGGTTGTTTTCTTATGTTTCTCGTTGGAGTGTGAACCACCAGCCTCATGCCTCCGGTTCCTGCTGAAGCTGTTGAACCAAATTCCTGACTTGTGCAAAATACCCTTTTCTCTCCATCTGATGCAGGGCTCAACAACACACAGCTGTCCCAGGTGACTTTCTGAGAGGATGAGCAATCTCCTAATCCACTTTCCATCAGCACCCTGCTCTGCAGCTGCGTTGGTCATACTGCTGAAAGGCATCTGAATGTCACTGGTAGAGGTAATGTGTCAGGTGCAATCTTCTTACAGCCTTTGGCAAATGCAGTGGTAGGATCAAAGGTCTAAAGCTCTGGTAAACAGGACATAGCAAAGATAAACAGTCTTAAATAAAATGCCCTAACTCAGAGTTTGTGCATGGGCTCATCCTCATCCTTACTTCAGGATCAGGTTTTCTCTTGCTCCCTTTATTCCTTCATTTTTCAGCTGGCTTTGCTGTGGGTTTTCAGGAACATTATTTCTGTTTAGGAGGTATGAAACCAGCAATTAAAATCCTTAGTTGTGTAATTTGCCGTGTATTGACAAAACCTGCCAGTGTCCCCACTGCAGGCACTGCTGGCTCTCCAGTGCAGCTGGCAGACACAGGGCCCTTGGGTGGGAACATAAAGCTGTTAATGCTGGGAACTTAAAATCTTGAATTAACTCTTCTGAAAGTTGAATTTACTCTCCAGACTTCTCTGAACCTGGACCTCCCTGAAGGCGTCCCAGTAGCCCCAAGGGTGCCATTACCCTGTGGGCTGTAAGTTCTCCAGGGCATGGATAATTTCATCCCATGGATCTGGTGTGTGTCTTCCCCAAAGGCTCTGACCCCACAGGCAGCCTGAAGAGCTGAGCAGTACCCACCCTGTGTAACTGCAATAAGTTACATGAAAGTAGGAAATAGGAAGAGAGGTTTTATTTTTGTTGGCTTTTAATTTCAGTACCCTTCAGAATAACAGAAGTTATTTTTCTCAAGCTGTCAAGGAAAAAATACTGTGTTGAAGCAGAGGTTGAGCTTAAGGCAACTCGGTGGAGCAGGAGCAGTTCCTCATGAGCAAGCACCTACTTGGGCTCTAGGCTCTGCCTGCCCTCTGTTCCAGCCAAGTTTTGCCCAGGAGCTGGGCATGCCCATCCAGAAGAGGACTGGGACACCTGCACATCAGGAGCTATTAGGCAGAGATGAGGGATCTGGACAAAGCACTGCTCCCTCACCAGGGAGTCCCTGGTACCTGGGAGCAGAAGGTGAGAATTGCTCCTTTCATGCCTGTGTTCAGAGAACAGCAGGGAGGCACCAAAAGCTGTGAGCTCACCTCTGAGCAGGGTGTTCTGCACTTCTGCAGCAGCCAGCAAATACTGAATAAGGTTCAGCTGAGGCTGGGCCTCCAGGGATTAGCTCCACTGTGGGAACACAGAGATGCAAAACTTCTGTCATTATAGCAAAAGGAAAGAAAGTGACGTGAGCACAGATCTTGTATTTTGGAAAGTGCAAAGGATCTGTAAACCTGACAAGGAAAAGGGGTAAGCTCGGTTTTGCATCTTTCTTTTAGGCAAGCAGGCAGCGGGCATGGAAGCCAGCTTGGAAGCACACTTCAGAGGGAAATGGCATCACTAGTACTTGGCAGTGGCCGATCTTGTCCCTGTAACGCCCTGCAGGCATGGCCAGGCAGTGCTCCATGGCAGGATGGCAAAGCCAGCCCTGATTTGGGGCAGCCCCAGTGTGAGGGGATGGGAGCCCCGGGTATGAGGGGATGGGAGCGGCCCGTGTGAGGGGATGGGAGCCCCGGGTGTGAGGGGATGGGAGCGGCCCGTGTGAGGGGATGGCAGCGCCCGTGTGAGGGGATGGGAGCGGCCCGGGTGTGAGGGGATGGGAGCGGCCGTGTGAGGGGATGGGAGCGGCCCGGGTGTGAGGGGATGGGAGCGGCCGTGTGGGGGGATGGGAGCGGCCCGAGTGTGAGGGGATGGCAGCGGCCCGTGTGAGGGAACGGCAGCCCCGAACCGTGCGGCCGGGCTTGGGCCGGGGCTCCTGCGGCCACACGGAGCACAGCCCTGCCTTCAGCCCGTGCTGCTGTCTGTGTGACGTGGGAAATACCTGAATCGAGTACAGCGTTAACAATGGCACCTTAACAGCCCCTTTTGGATCTCAAGGGAAAATACAGTCTTTGGAACTAACACAGAGTGTGGGGGGTATTGGTGATTGCTTCTCGAGTGGGGTGATGAGTCAAGACTCTTTGACTCCATTATCAGAAGGCTTATATTGTTTATTAAAATGACTCCACTGTTCATGGGCTATAGGTGCCCATGTTCAGAGCTAACATGCTTTCTTCTTCATGGTCAGTACAAGACTCCTGGAATGCTTAGAATTCCAAGATAAGAATTGTCCACCTCATAGGTTAAGAACGAGAGACAGTTCTCATCTCTGTGGGACACAGAACAGCTCAGGAAGCTATGTCCTTGAAACCACACACACAGAGATTTGTTTTTACAGAAATCTGCTCAGAAGTGAGCTTTTCCCATGGAAGAAAAAAACTCAGCAAGTTTACATAGAAGAAACTTATAAAATGTCTACGACAAGGGGGGAGGACAGGGGACAGGGACATGCTGGAACGTTGTTTTAGCTGTTAACAGTGTGGCTTGCTGGAACCTGAGGAGTGAATTAAAAGCTGCCCTGTTTCATATTTTGTCTACTTATATCTATGTTTTGCTAAAAAAGTGATGTGTGAAATGTAGATTTAGATACTTCTAAACTACCCAAAAGCATTGACTGAGATGTGAATGCCTGAATTTCATCACTCTTGGGATACCTTCCTGAACACAGACACTGGAGAAGGTTAAACACAAAGATGAAATAATTTCTTACTTCAGCTGCTGCCAAATGATGGATACTTAACAATGCATGTGTCTAAACAGACATCAATATTTTTCTAGCCATGTTTTATAGCTATTATTCTTGAGACTAATGATAGTTTGAAGGACAGATATGTCAAAACTCCTTGGTAAAAATCGTAAGAAACTTCGGAGTTTGAAATAATTCTATGAGAGTCTGCCCATTCCCCTGTCCATTTCCCCCATCCTGTTCCATTTCCCCACCTGTACCCTTGTCCAGCTTTGGCCTGGGCAGCCAGAGAGGAGCAGCATCTTAGATGGCAAAGAAAGAAGCACCTTCCTTGGTGCTGGAAGTCTCAGTGCTCTGCTTTGGAACAGGTAAATTAAGAGCTTGATGAGGAAGGATAAACACACCAGGACAGTCAGCAGTCCCCAGGAATCCCCAGAAATGGCCTGCACCAGGTGAAAGGAGCTGCAGCTGTCAGCAGAGATGCAATGGCCATATCCTGCTCTGAATGGGACCTAGCAAGAAATCAGCAGATCCTCCAGATTGCCATCAGCAAAATCACAGATGGAATTGTATTTTTTGAAAATTTTGAAGGAGAGTGCAGCTCTGCCAGCAGAGTGAATGCAGTCGGATCCAGTGCAGCAGCACTGGGGCTGGGACACCATTTTATTCTTTTCCAGGTTTTAATAATTCTGGGCTTTAGCACTCCCACTTATTATTGCAGTGGCTGACAGGGGACCTACAGGAAAATCCAGTTTTATTGAAATTGAAAAGGTCAGTTTTGTTGGGCATTTCCATGGTGAAAGTAGTAAGTTAAATGTATTCAGACTTCTCAAGCTACTCAGCTCCACAGTTGGACTGGCCAACTGGAAGATTTTCCCTGCAAGCTATTGTAATAGTATCTTGTTGCACAGCTTTCATGTGTGGGGTGGGCTTGAGGTTTTTGCCAGAAAAATAAAAATTGCTGGCCAGATTCTTCAGCCTTTGCAGTGCTGTTCATGGCCAGACTGCTGCCAGGAATCTTGTGACAGGCTCTGAAGGCAATGGGAAAGCAGCTTTTCAGTATTTCCATTTCTGTCTCAGCTGGGACTTCTGCTGACTGTCCCTCTAAAGGGTGTTTTGTGCAAACGTTCCTTCATTTGTCTCTGGCAAGTGTCACCTGTGACTCTGCTGTTTCCCCTGACTTCAGTGAGGTCTTTGCTCTGTGTGGGTTAGTCCATAACAGGATACATTTTATTAGGGCCCAGATTGATTTTGGTTAATTGTTCAGGCAAGTGTGATCTCTCTATCATTCCCTGAACATTGGATGGCATTCACAGCTCCTGCCTCAAGAAACGCAGGCCCCCCTCTCTGAGGTGCTGCTACACCTTGAAACGTTCATTTTCCTGTCTGCAAACTTGCAGGAATCCTTGCCCCAGCAAAGGCACACTGGAGCTGAAGAGGATTCTCTCTGAGCAGTAACTCCTCGGAGGGAGCGGTAACACATTTCTTGTTCAGTCATTGTGACTAAATGCCCAGTCCTGCTCTATGAATTTTCAAATAATTCCTCATCTGTCTCATATACTTTCTTTATTTCTTCTTCCTTCTGCCTCTTGCTTAGGTGCCAATGGGCATAAAAATTGAAATCTTCCTTTTTAAAAAGTTCATCTGCTCCTACCACTCACTGCTAATTAGTTCTTTCTTCCCACAATTTTCATAAAGCTCTCTCAGTAGCCAGGTATGGTGGCAGCTTCTACAGGGTTTCTTACCTTTTGTGGTGTAGGCCACTGTCACTGTGTAACTCCTTCACCTGATCACGTGGAAGGGGGCCCTGTCACCTGCCCGGGCTATTCTGTAGACATCATCATACGTGTGAATTATCAAAAAGATGTAGAGAAGCGATTGCACTGGGAAGGGAGTGTTTTTCACATCAGACTACGACCCCTGCCCCACTGTCTGACACCATGGATGTGTCATTCTAGCAGAGCCCTGAGTATCTTGTGCTGCATTTCAGCTCAGAGGCTGTCTGGAAGCACAGAGTATGGGCTGGCAGTGGCCTGGAGGGCTGGTGTCATTGGTGCTGTCCCCATGGGAAGTGGGGCAGTGTGAGACTGCTGCCCCCCAGTCCCACTAGCCTACTCCCCTAGAGGAGGGGTGCAGAGGGGCAGGGAGAGCATGGCAGTGAGAGACTCCCTGCAAAGAGCAGGAATGAAATTATTTTCTTTTATAACTTTCTGCATGGATGTTTGTACCTTGAGATAATCCCTGAGCAGGTGAGGCACTGCTTGGCTGTACCCTGGGGCCCTGCTCATGCTTGTGTATTTTGGATGGTGCCACACTGGCCTGTGCAGTTTGTACAGGCAGCACACCCTTGAGAGGCAATTGCCATGTTAATAGGAGACCTGCCTGGGTTTTATAACCTTGGATCCATGCCCTTCACTCCCTCCTACCCCTGACTCTTTATCACAGCTTCTCCTTCTGCTCTGGTTGCTGCTCACCCCTGTGCCTATCAAATAGCTTTTCCCTTGGTATAGCAAGAAGCTGGGAATAGCTGAATCTTGTATTTTACTTGCAAGACACAGCTGTATGTAAATTGAGTGAATTAGCTTTGGTTGGGTTTTTCCTTTCTTTTTTTCCTTTCTTATTTTTCCTTCTCTTTGCCCTCTCTCTTTTCTTTCCCTATTACAGTAGACTGCAATATGTATACTATGGTAATCCTTGTATAATATCCTCAGAGTTTTTACAGCTCCCAGTTCTCCCACACCCTCATGCCTGCCAGTTTCCCCGTGCAGTACCACACCCCAGGGAGCTGCTGGGGGGCCGGACAGTGCTCCTGCCCTCACCTCCATCCCCACACTCCACCACAGCTGCTGCTTCAGGCAGAGTCCTCTCTCAGTAGGCTTTCCCCACATGGCACAATCTTTTAAAACTCCTCACCCAATGGTTTTTAGCCATTCCAGCTGATTTCAGAGGGGTTCTTCAGCCTGTTTCATTTTGCTTTCAATGTAACATAAGTTGGAGACTGAAGACCTGGAAAACCATAGATTACAAACTTTGGTTACCCACTGCCCCTTTGGGTTTGTATTCACATCATGCTGCACACACATGCACATTCTTGCTTACTTACAAGGATTTGGCTGTTTATTTCTCAGGCCAGGCAATTTTGCTATTAAAACCTGCAGAAGTTTTTGTTTTCAAAAACAGATGAGCACCCACAATTTGGTGTGCATGACTGTCCTCCATTTCCCAGGAATGGAAGTTTAAATGCAGTCAGCAAACTTGGAAGAAGCCAAACTTCCTTAGCATCAGTTNAGGGAGAGCTCAAACATGAATATTACAAATCATTAATTAATCTACAGCTGGCCTGGGTCATCTCCTTTCGTATGGGACCTGTACATGCTCACAGAAAGATGGCACAGCCCAGTACAGGGAGGGGAGGAGAGGAATGATCCCCATTTTGAGGGTAGAGATGAGAGGAATGGGGACATTGAGGAAGTCAGGATGAAGCAAGGAATCTGTGGCAGAGCTGGAGCTCACTGCAGAGTCCCAGCACACCAGTGCCTTATCTGGAAGGTCATCTTTCCTCTTGTTAATAGTGAATATGACCTTTCAAATAAGATTTTATGTATGTTTACATTTAATAGCTCATCCTTCAGGAAGGACTCAATCCTGCTTGGTACTACATCAGTTTGGGCTGGTTTAGATCTGTTGGGAGCTAAGGATGCTCCTCTTTTCCTAAACCAAGCCCTTGAAGAAGCTGATGCTATTGACAGATTACCATTTATAGCTCTTTATTGCTTGCTGTAGGTTTATTGCAAACTCCTTTCCTGCTTAGTTTTCCTTTCCTCTCTCAGAGCAAACATAATGTACAGCCTATGTAAATATAAAGCATTAAGCAATTACTGGATTATTTCAGATGCAGCACTAATCATATATCATTTCTGGGAAGCACAGACTCCCATGTCGTCTGGTACAGCACTCACTGGGAAGGGAGCTCAGCCACTGCTGCTGTGTCCCTGAGTTATTACTCACCCACCCCAGGAAACAAAGGGGAGTCCCAGAGGTTAATGTGGTTAGCAAAGCAATTGGAGGAAGATGAGCTTGAATCTGCTTACACAGTGTACAGGAGATATTTAAACAGCAGCCTTGCATATCCTGCTCTGCGGCTGCTGCATCACGGCCGTGCCCGGCTGCTGCTGGAATAAGGAGCAGCACCCTGAGAGCCCTCAGGCAAATTGCCTGGCACTGGTTTTAAGAGGCTCGATGTGAGTTCTTCCTGCAAGTGAAGAATGCTGACTTTGCATGGCTGTTGTGTGCCCCTGTCCTGCTGAGCCCTGGACAGAGCTGGGAGTGGCCTGGTCAGTGCCAGGTGAGTAGGAGGGAAAGTGCCAGGGCTGGGGGATGGGGACAGCTGCCAGCTGAGCCCCCAGCCTGCTGCCCTCTGCACTGCACACCATCCCTTGGAGGTTTAAATTTTTAACAGGTGCCAAAGGCACGTTGGTTGGGCAGGCTCAGCAAAGCTTGTGCTGCCTGCGTTGTGCCTGTTCCGTGGGCAAACAGTGGAACAAATCTCCAGAGCTGTCAATCCCGCGCCTCCACTGGCACTGGAGTGCCTGAGAAAGATGTTTTTAGGGACAGGTACAGATGCACTGTGCTTCCTTGGAATACACAGTCAAAAAAAAGCTTGGATGTGCTTAACAGCCTGTCTGTCCTCTTCTTTTCTCTACCTAAAAAATCTATCTTCTGAACTTCTGAAGTTCATTTGGTAAAATACTGAAATGAATGCATGGTGGGTTCTCCCTGGAGGAGGCCCCAAGTGACTCAGGACACACACTCACCTCTGAGCTTTGCAGATCCCCATGCCCTGGGTTATTTCTGCTTTAATAGGTTTTGTTTGGAATGGGAGTGTGGCTGTTTCCAGCTCCCTGCTGAGCCCCACAGACCCTGCTCTGGAGCTGCCAGCCCTGCCAGTGGCAGCCTCGTGTGGCAGCACTGGCTTTTCCTTTAGCAGTGAAAAATGAGCTTTTACTGATGGATTTTTGGCTGGCCTTTTCCAGGCATTTGGCTCACAGCTGAGCTAGCTGTCATAGCAGTAATGGGACTGCCTATGATCCTGATAAGGGGTTAGTTTGCTGATGGATTATCTTGCCCTTTCCTTTTGCACTTAGGATATGAAAAACATGCTTATGTTTTCTTAAAAATATCTGATCCATAATTCCAGTTTGGGAGCCATGGTGTATGGGCGTGCTTAGATATGAAGGTGTGGTAAGACAGAGAGACAAATCACAGTAGTGGGCTGAGCTTTTTATCTTTGAGTCTTGTTAAATTTGGAGTACTATAGGGCACATCTTTGGTGCAGTGTCCAGATTTAATTTGTATTTGTGTAGGAATAAGCAGTGCTCACTTATCTCTGCAGCACTTACCAATTACATAAACAACATTTATAATTATGATTCATTTATTTAGATTTTCTCTTGTGGGATTTCCACAAGCACAGAGAATTAGAGAGAATTAGAATAATGTGCCTAGATTACTAGCAAGGCATTATTTCAGGCTTGCTCTGACTGTATATCATTCCCATTTGATTCAGTGTGCAATGGCCACAGTGTAGTTCTTTATGGACATAATAAAAACCTCCCAAGCTGAACATTAATTGACAGCCTGTTTGGATGACCTGATTGTAACCTGCAACAGGACCAAGAAAGGTTTTTTCTGGGGAAAATAACTAAACTTGGGGCACCATGAGCAGTTCTCCACTAGCCATCTCGGAATGTGCTTCTCTTGGGAGCATACAGAAATTTCCAGTGCTGGGCTTGTGCCTTTGTTAAATTCAGAGTTTCAGTGCATTCAGGCAGAAGTGATCAATAGTTTTACACATCTTTCTCTTTTTTGATGTGCAGAATATGCTGAGCAGGGCTGAAAGGCACAGCTGCTATTCATTCCTTTGGGAAACACTGGCCTGCTTTGGTAAAATGATTATTTTTTGGAAGAAATTTTTTGATTTCTTGTAGAAGCCTTAGAAGATGCAAAAATAAATATTTTTAGTTCAGAACTGGAGAAAATGAATACGTTTTCAACATTTCCATAAAAAGCGTACTGCTTCAGGAGGAAAACCCCTCACATTCTGCCATTCCCTGTTCTGTGGTCTGTTCCTTGAACATCTTTCACAAAAATCCCCCAACACATTAATAAAAGAAAATTAGAAGAAAAAATTTCAATCAACCTTGATATTTACAAAGGGAATTTTTATCAGCTCACAGTTTCCAGAAGAAAATCTCATTCCTGCAGAAGCAGTAACCCAGACATATCTCTTCTAATGAATTTCAGCCACGAGCCTCAGTCTGTGATGTATTGGGCAGAGCCTGGAAGGGAGTGGGTGCTGAGAGCCTTTCTCATGGCTTGCAGAGGCAATGACAAATCCCTATTATTTACTGTTCTCAAATAACTTGCCATAGTCCAAAGCTCCCCTGTACTTAGCCAAAGCTCCCAGCGAGTTACAGCCATTGCAGTGGGTTAACTGAGAACTTAGGCCAAGCCTTGTACCAGGACAGCAGTATTCAGCATCCAGTGCTGATGGTTTCTAACTGGGCAGGAGAGGAGACATCCTTCTGATTTGCTGCTCCTCCAAGGGTGGCAGAGCCACTGGGCTGCCCTCGTGGGCTCCTGGGGCCACCCAATGGTTAATTATTCCATAAACAGCACACATGGGAAAATAGGAGGCTGGGAGAGTTCCTGGAGAGAAGAGTCCCAGCCAGGTGCCCCACATCTTCTGCTCCAGTTTCTGCTGGGAGTTAGGCAGGAAAGGAACCTGCTTTGTCCTGGCAGTCAGAGACTTTCCAGAGAACATTTTAATGAAATAGATAAAGTCTCCTTTTTGGGGGAAAGTTGATTAATTGACATTTTCTGACAGAACATGTTTTGTCAGAAAATCCCTACCTACTCTGAATTATAGGGCTGGTTCTGGCCTCTGTGCTTCAGGCTTATGTTTGGAGATCAGATAGTGAATTTTCACCAGTGTGAGCAATTTCCTAAAAATCACTTCAGTATTCTGGCAGTTTGTAAGATTGGGGAAAAAATTTAAAAAATGCTTAGGGGCAAATTTTTTGCATGGTGTACAGGGAATTTTAACACATAGTAACTGCAGCTAGGTGGGTAGCTCACTATGCTGGAAATTTACTTCTTCATACCTTGAGATTATAAATCAGGGTGTTCCTTTTTGTCAGCCTTGGGGATTTTGCCTTTTTTTAGATCTCAACTTTGTAACTAAGTGGAAGCAGATGAAGTTTGTAATGCACAGAGAAGGGAAATTTGCACTGCTCCTTGAATCAAACAGGGCTGAAATAGCTCAGGAAGACTTCTGTGAGTCAGCAGTGCTGCCCTTTCCCAAAAATCCTGTGGTAGTCAAATGTGATGGTTGTGCTGGGAGCTGAGTGCATTTCAAATGGGAATTAGACCGGTGTAATGAAGATAGTGGGGCATAATGAAAGCACTTGGTAACTGAGATTGATAGATTTGCATGATATCAATGACTTTCAAGGCATCTGCAACATTCCTCCCCACTTACCCTAAGGAGCTTTCCAAGGATTTGGGACAGAGGACTGAGGAAGGTAGGCCCTTGACAGGGTGCTTTAGGTAGGGCAGTGGTGTGGTTTCATGTTGACCATCTGATGGTGCCTTGTGTTTAACAGGACTGGGCTCTGAACCGCACCGTGGGCCAGAAGATTATTTTAGAGTGCACCTAATGCTTTTTCTCTTCAGAAAGTTTTGGTTCCCTGAGGAAAGATCAAGAGCAACCTAATCCAAATTAAATCCATGATCCCCACATGCTGGAGATGTGAAGGGACTTGGCACTTGCTGCTTTGGTCCCCTGATCCCACTCCAGCTGAGCTTGCAAATGGAGGCAGTGCTGAAACCACCAGCAGGACTACCTGACTTTGTGCTGCTCTAGCACTGGGTAGCTCTTCTAGGGGGAGTAAAAACATCTGAAGGCTGCTCTGGGTGTCTCTGGGGAATGCCAGCCTCCAGAAGAGTACCACAGGGGACAGCAGGGCCTAGGAATGGGGACGCTGGACCTGGTAGGGGAAACGGCGAAGTTTGGCACATAAAGAAAAGCTGAGAGAAAATGTAGGTACTGTGCTACCAAGATTAGGAGGAGTTAAATCCTGTCACCAAAATACTCTTAATTAGAGCTGGTTGTAAGATCTGACATATTTTAGAGGTTTTGATAGTGACTGAGACACGGATAATTTGGGGTGAGAGCTTTTGTTGACTTTGACTTCCAGACTGCTCTTAGCAACAGGACCAAGCATGTGGGATGCCTTATATAGTTCTCAAAGTTTAGAAACTTATAGTTTTAAACTATATAAACATAGTTTATATATAGTTTTGAAAGTTATCAGATTTCCACTAATTTTTTTCAAATTTTTAAGTTTCCTCCTCTTCATCATATCTTAACTTGACTACAGAAGCTGTAATATCATAAAAATTTCCTCAGCTCTTACACCACCCTAATCTGACAAGACAAATAGAACCACATTATTACACTCAAGATGTAAAGTAAACCCAAAAACCCCAATTAGCCTTTCTCAATCACTGCTAAGTTGACATGGGAGGGATGAAGATAATACTAAAAAAATGTTCCTTTTGAAAACCTTGTGTAAGCTGGAGAAGTTGCTCCTAGCCAGCACTTGCAGAATACAATGCCAACGTCAAAAGAGTCTCTTTGCACAGAAAATTGTGCAAGAACAGAGAAGCAGAACAAAATATTACCAGCAGATCTCTGTAAAATGCATGTTTCACTTCAAAACAGCTGCTGCAACAATTTTCTTCTGATTTTGACCTTTGTGAATTTAGCATTACAAAGCTGTAGCTGTAGCTTTGGATTCAGGTAAAGAGAAAAACCTAAAAATAAACCTAATTTGTTCCAAGACAGAAAGCTGAGGTGTGAGTAACTTCAATGTGCAATTACAGGTGTGCTCAGGTTCACTTGACTGGTTCCTGTAGAGAATCAGTTGAGAACACTTGCAGTGTTAATTTAAAGCCAGTAGCAGAACTTGCTGAAAGACAATCAGGCAGGTTTCCTGCAGCTTTATATTGCTCCTGAAGTCTTCTTCCAAATGAGTAGTTTTCTCCTCCTGCTCATTCATTAATTTTATGGTGCTGTGCCTACTGTCAGAACGAGAAGTGGGGGTTTGTCAATGATATTTTCATTATGGCTATAAGCCAGGAAAAGCAGGGTGCTGTGAGGCAGGCAGGGGGCTGGGCTGCTGGAAATGAGCTGTGTCATGGCTGTGTCCCCTTGTCCCCCTCCACACCAGCAGTGCCTGTGCTGGGTCCCAGCAGGATCCCAGTGCTGTGCCTTGCACTCTGCTGGCTCCAGAGGGGTTCTGGTGGCTGCAGGGCTGTGCTGGGGTGTCAGCTAGAGAGTCATCACTCTCAAAGTGCTTTACAGGAGTTGGGGGGTTTGGCATGGCAATTAAGGGCTCCTTGCCACTGCCTGTGCTTCTAGGAGCTTCCTTCTGGAGGTTTTGGAGTTATCTCTGTGCAGCTAACACAAAAGCAGTGCCCAAGAAACACAGCTAGACAGTCAGAGGTGAGGTTGGACAGGATAAATGTCCAGGAAGGGAGCATTTTAAGGACAATTACACAAGCTTGTTTGATCCTAAGTTTCAATTAAGAACAAATAAAGTTATACAGCTGGGCAGTCAGAGATTTCTCTGATCATTTAAGGCATTGCCTAAGGCAATCTATGAATATTCAATGTGATGACCTCTCTTATAATATTGCAATCACCTGAAAATACAAATCATGGAGGTTTTTTTATCCTTGAAGTAGGATTTGTGTGGCATTATTTTTTTTCAGCTTGACTGACTGGCACACCTTGAACTCAAGTACTCAGTGGTTAACATTCCTTGATCATTGTATGTTGATCTTGACTATGCCTTTCTCATCATAGGATTGATTATTGAGTAGTTGTGTGAGCCCATGGTAACCTGGTTTCAGATTATTCCAGTGGGTTTGAAGTTTTTTTTCCCTCTAATAAAACCCCTCATCTGCAGTGTCTGTAGAAACTGGCTCTGATGCCTCTTTTTGTGCAGGGCTGGGATGCTGGGTTCCACACTGCTTCCAACTCCGTCAGCTGTGGACAAAGAAAGCATTTGATTCCTTGTGTCCTTTCACCAGAGCTAGCTAGCTAGCTTTTATTTAGCATTAGGCTAAATAAAAATACTCATTCACAGTTCCATGTAGGCCCATTTTCTAGGCTTTGACCTTTCCCACTGTTCTCCCTCAGACCCTTACCAAGTGGTCCTGGTCCCTCCTGAAAGACACTGCCCCACACTGCTAATCTTCCCCAACAAACTGCACAACTTGCAGACTATCCCTTTATTTATGCATACCTTTCTCTTTCAAAATTGTGATATTCTTGATTACCACTCAGTATAATTTACTATAATTCTTAGATTCTTTCCTAGAGAACTTCCAACTCACCAATTTTCCTCCATCTTGTATTTCTGCAGTGGAGTATTTTTGCAGGCTCTTATTGAAATGCACCCTCCCCAGCTTGTTGGAACCATTTGCAATTCTGATGTTGTCCTCCCACACATTTGCAGTGCCTTCTGGCTGGGGGTCATTTGCAATGTACTGAGAATACTCTATATCCTGCTTTGCAGGTCACAGATGTGGCATTGAACAGAGCTGGCTCAGGACAAATCCCCAGGCAGTACCTTTGTTTTGTGCATCCTTCCATTTTGAGCAGTAAACAATCAATAACTCCTCCCCAGCTTAAGTCACCCTGTCTTTCTTGCTTCCTCCTACAGAAGTTTAATCTACATTGTATATCCGTAGCTTATATAAAAATATGAGAAACAGTGTCAGAGACTCAGTAGGTTAAATATGAGGTTTGCCCTTCTCCCTTCACCACAAGGTCTGCTACCTTGTTGCAAAATGAAATGATATTGTTTTGATATTATTTTTACATGACAGATTCATGCGCAGGGCTGTTCATCTCCTTCATGTCCTCCCTGGCCTTACAAATCACTTGTTTATTTGTTTCAGCATTCTCAGCTGCCCTTTCATTCCTCACTCTGCCATCCTCCCCCATGTTCACCATGGGCTCTGTCACTTTGCAATTGTTTTGTGCCTCTCCATGACTTCTCCAAGGTGAGCTCCTCACGATGCCCCTGACTACTTCTGTGTAGTGACCTATGGCCTGTTTACCTCAGAACTAATTGCCTGATGCAATCACAGACACCAGACTTACTCAAGTACCCTTGAAACTCAGTTGCTGTGTGTTTTCTTTCCCTTTATGCAGATGGTGATAGTTACTTTCATCATAGGTCTTAATTGTCCACCCACTGTGGACCTGTTGATGGAGATTATCACTCACAAGAAAGCCCCGAAATCATCAGCATTCACTTCTGCCATGCAGAGGTATGACACCCCTGGTTTTGCTCCAGTTTCCTCAGTTATTAGGGTTCTTAGGTAATTTCTTAGTTATAGCCCATTCTGTGATTTCGCTGACCTTCCAGCCACTTTGCAGTGTGACAGTGCCTGCCCTGGCAGGGCTGGGCACGCCAGGTGACACAGCCCAGCTGGCAGCACAGCAGTGGACCCCGGGGTGGGCACACCAGGGCTTTGCTCCTGCAGAAAGGCAGACCTCTGCTGCCCTCCTGCTCGTCCAGGGCTGCTCAGTGATCACACAGAAATAAGCATGTGTTAAGTCACCCCCATCCCTTGTTCTCAATCTACACTGAGTTAGTGCAAACTAATTACATCACAAAATCACAGAGTATCCTGCGTTGGAAGAGACCCACAGGGATCATGGATTCCAGCTCTGAATGGCCCATATGAGAATCAAGCCCACAACTTTGGTGTTACTAGCATCATGCTCTGACCAAATGAGCCAATCTCAGCTGGCCTGGCCTTCATTTTCCTGTTGGGGCAGAAGGTGGCTGGTGGCTGTCACAGGCAGCCCTTGTGTCCCTGCTGAGCCGCTCTGCGGTTGTGCCGCACGCACCCGTGTGCAGCACAGCCAAAGCACCACAGCTGGGAGCAAATCACAGACAATGGAAGTCCTCTGGCCCAGCCAGGCTTTGTGATATATGAAAGAATTGTATTAATTTATATAAAGTGGCTTTTGCTAAGGCTGCTTCTACTTGAATATGCTTTTGAAAAGAAGAAATTATTCTCCGTCCTTAATGCAGACTTTGTAATGCTTATTGTATCCTTCGTTCAGGTCACTCAGTACCTGAAGCATCCCACTGCTTTTCTCCTGCAGATAAAATGGTGCCTTTTGTTTCCCCTTGTTCAGGCTTGACCTCTCCTCTTGCTCTGCCATCCACATCTCTCTGATGTCTCAATTTTTGTGGGCTTAACTCGTGCATGAGGAAGCCTTTGTGGAGGATTTAAAGGAGACCATCTTGTAGGTCCTGATATTTCTCCTTCTAGTTTCAGCCCCTCCCTCTCCCAGCTCCAGCAGGATCCTTCGTCCAGTGTCCCAGTTCAGTCTGATTCATCTTCCTTCCAGCAAATTTGCCATAGGAGCCTCCTAATCCTCTGGCTGGGGAACTTGCATTTCCCAGAGGGCACAGGACTAATGCCAGCTTTCCTGGCCAGCTGACACACTCTCCTGTCTGCTACTCAATGCCTGAGCTGGAAAAATCTAATAAAACTTTTACTACTAATAAAGCACCGCTACTCTCACCTGCTTTTCTCCCTGTACCTCTTTTGTATCTTCCCGTACTTATAAACCTGACACCTCATTTTCTTTCTCATCATTCTTCTCATGCTTGTCACTTGCCCATTTTAAGATTTTTCTGCATCTGGTAGAGCTGGTAAATAGAATGGGATTGTTAATGATTAGATAAATTTCTGTGTGAAGACAGGGTTAGAAGGTCAGGATTAGCTAGTTGTGAAGAAAATCAGTCGGAGTTGATGTATAAATCAGAATTTCAAGTCAAATTTCTTCCTATTTGCTGCTTTAAAAAGTAAAAGGACAAGTAAGTTTTTAAATATATGTCATGAGTGTCTGGAACTTGCTACTTTTTGTCTATCAACATATAGTAATGCTCATGGAAAAAGGCTTTCTTTATGTGGCTAATAAGAATTCATGCAATTAGAGAAGATTTACATCTCTCAGAAAAGTTTGATGAGATCTCTTCATGAGAACACACAGTTACATGGATTTCAGTTTTCTACAACTTTCAAGTACAAATATAAATAGACAGAATATGGCTCTGAAGGAGTCTGTGCTCTTTGCATTCCCAGTGCACACCACAGAGCCCTTCTGCATGGCACAGATCATACCTGGCAGATCTTGACTGACTACACACCTTAAAACATCTCTCTCCCTGACATATATGCACATGTATGTGAATGTTCATGAGCCCTAACCAGCATTTTTCCTATTGCCTATTGTTGCTTCTTCTCAAGGGTGAATCAGGACTCTTTGACTCCAGTATCAGAAGGATTATATGATTTATTAAAATGACTCCATTGTTCAGAAGGATTTTGGGTTATATCTGCCTCGGTGCTGAGCTAACATGCTTTCTTTGTCATGGTTAGTATAAGAAATGCTAGAAATGCTTACAAAATCAGAGAGATAACAGTTTTTCTATATGATAGGCTGAGAAGAAGAAAACCACATCTCCCCATATCGGAATACAGAGCAGAATAATGCATCTGTGTCTTTGAACACACAGCTCAAAGATAAAATGAGCTTCTTCTGGGAAAAAACCTCAGCAGGCTTTCACCCAGAAAACTCATAAAATGTCCAAGCAACAGTTGCCTTTTTTAAATATTAAAGATCAATATTTTTGTCATTATTTTGCCTTTCATTACCTCTTTAAAGCTGATGTTAAGTAACAAATTAGACTCAAAACCAACTGTAAAGAGCTGTCGCTGGCTGAGGAATTTGACTAAAAATAACCATAATGATGGCAGCAATAGTATTGGTGTTGGCAATGGAGTTATATAAAACCAAGCACATCTCCAGAGGGCTCTATATACTGAATGATCTAAGACTTGTATATCTTTTGTCGTGCAGCAAAATACCAGTATAACTCACTTACCATAGACAAGCTAGGGTGGACAGTGTGAGTCAGCCCCAAAAGTTGAAATGCACTCAAACAGCTGCTGTGGGTGTGATTTGTGGCCTTGCCCTGCACTGGGAGTGCACAGAGCAGGCAGGGATGTCCCACCCGAGGCCACTGAAGGGACCTGCAAGCACAGCTGAGGTGCAGGGGTGTGAAGTGACCCTGCAGGACTGCTGTCAGCAGTGCTGCTGCTGCACAGCCTGAGCTTTGTCACCCTCACAGCAGTACAGCCAGCCTGGGATTTGGCTGTGCAGGCATCCACATCAATAATGTTGGAGGAATAGGTATTACTGTAAGTCTTTGATAAATAGCTACAGCAAATAAGGGGCAGATAAGATGCTGTAATAAAAAGACAAATAGGTTACATGAGATAAGCTAGGAAGAAAACAAGTTAGATAGCTTTATAAATCACATCAAGGAGTTATGAGACATACAAGTTTGATCTTTGCTAGAGAGGCTAATGGGGAAGTATGAGCAGTATCTACAGACAGGAGAGCTGGACACTGGTAAATGAGAGATGCTTACAAGATAACAAGAAATTATTATCTTTCTATCATTACACTATTTAGATCTGGCAGCCTAGGTAGATTTGAGCTCACATCTATCCTGCTTTTATCAACGGCTTTAGCTAAAAGAATAGCAAAAATGTTCACAAAGGCCTTGAGGTCTCCACAGAAGCTGCAAGTGATGTCAGTAGTCCTGGGAGCAGATCCAGTATTTTGTTTCCCTTTGCTGTTGAAGTTCCATGTGCTTCTTGGTCTCTCTTGGTCTGGGATCACACCTCACACCGTCAGGGAGCAGGGTCAGGGACTTCACCCAGTGCCAAGCCAAAGGATGTACTGCACAGCTCCATCCAGATGGCAGCAGAGTAGAAATCTCAGTGGGATCCTTTCTTGCAGGGATGTGGGGGCAGGTGAGCCATGAGCCAAGCGAGGGTGTTGTCAGATTTCTGAAAGTCCCTCTGCAGCTGATGTGCTTCATCCCTTTTTATAATCTCCTTGAGCTAAATGACACATTGATAAACTGTCTAGGATAAATAGTGTTTTCCAGACATTACCAGACAGTGGGGACTTTTTCAATGATCCTTTGTCACCGTTTAAGATCAAAAAGGTTTGTAACCAGTGAAATGGGAGGAAGAAAAAGCTTCTTGATATTGCAGCGAGTGTTTAAGTATCCTATTGTTTAGTTAACATGTTTTGACAGATTTGGTTTCAAGATGCATAAAAGTGTAAAAAACCACTGTTATATAACCCTCATCAGTCAAGGATTGAAATTTAGATTTACTCCTTACTGAACAGAGCTATTGTGTTCTACCATGGAGCTAGTGAAAATGCATAGCCATAACAGTGCTTGGATTTAAAACACAATATACCAGGTGGACTTGCATGGAGTGATTGGAATACTAAGAGTCACTGGTGGTTTGCAATGAGCCTGAGAGATTATTTGTTTTAGGAAGAAAGATGAGTAGGCTTGCTGTAAAAGTGTGAGGAATCTCTGATTGGGGTACACATGGTAGACAGGCCAAACATCCTTCACTATGATTAAGTGGTGTGAGACACAGAAGTTGGATTGCTTGTTCTGGTGATGCTGTTGCTCCCTGCGTGCCATGGCAAATTAATCTGGTTCAGCAGTAGCTGGGGGCTGAATTTTGGCATTTGGAGTATGTTTTATCACCTGCTCCCCTTCTCTGATTTCTCTATTTGAAGTAGGGTCTGTGTGTGAGAACAGTCCCTCTGAGCTTTGAACTGCTTCAGGGTTTGCCCTGATGTCACTGTAATCTCTACCACACAGGACAGAATGCTTTAAAACAGAGCATGGCACTATCTTCACCAATTTTGAGCTGGGTTTATACTGCTGTTTGATTTTCCACATTCTGCAAGTTTCCACATGACCTGTACCTAGTACCTGCTGTGTTAGGGCTTCAGAGGGGAGTCTCAGGGGACCCTGCTGACTACTGAGACTCCAGCTTCTGATCTTGTCCCCAGCAAAACAAAGGTGGTGTGCAAGCATGCCATGTAAAGATGTCACTTGCATGGGAATTCTTCATTTTGGGCCTTTCCCATGCAGTGCAGACTCCTAGCCTACTATGAGGAGAAACAATACCAGCAGCGCTAAACAATAATGTTTGTAAAATGGCAGGTTTTGGCTAACCAGGCTTCCCAGTGCTGTCCCTCCTTGCTGGCAGCAGTATCTCCTGGAAGGCTGGCCAGCCTTGGCTCCAGGGACATGCTGCTGGAGTACACACTTGGCAGAAAACCCTACTGGGAAAAGCAGGCACAGCTACAGATTTGGATGGAGTTACACTTGTTTACACTTGAACTGAGCTCGATCCCCAACTCTGCAGCAGTATTTAGATTCCTGGTGCTTTGCTGTGTCTGCCATTTGCTCAGGCCACCTACACACAGAGGCAATGCTGCAGCTCCTCAGGGCTTACAGCAATCTTGTTAGTTAGGGTTTTGTACAGGGCTTGCCTTTTTCCCCCAAAAATGAATTTAAACAAGTAGTAGCACTATGCTCTGCTTTTTTACTGAGCCAGTAGCAAAGGAACTAAGCACAACAAGAACAGCAGGAGAAGTACAGCAAAGATGTGGGGGATTAAACAAGAGGCATCTCCTCATCTTACCAACAAAGCTTTTACTGAAATATCTTTACAGAATGAATTTGAATGGTTCTGATTTTACAAAGAGTGACATTTAAAATAAATGCAATATTTTAAGCATTGTAAAATCTGTGTTACTGGACTACTTCAGGCTCTGGCACTAGGCAAGAATATACACTTTCTCTTGTTTGCAAGACTGTGGCAGTGGTTTGGGTATTCCTAGGGTAAAAGGGAATGGTCCTGATGGATGGAGAAAGGGTTGCCACTGGTGTGTTGTAAGTCCTCTCGTAGCTGCTAATGAAGAGGTGCTTGCTGCTGTTGTTTGTAACCAAGAAGGATGAGGGCTCCCTGAGGCTCTGATTCTTGTGCTCCTGGCCATCCATAATTCTCAGTATAGCAGTATGACATGACCAAGAAAATGAAAAGGAAAAAACATTGGTTGTCTATAAGCGCCTTTGAAAAATCGATCTAATAAAATGCTCAATGAATATATTCACAAGTAATCTATGCAGCTCTATGAGCTGAAAATAAATACAGGAAAGAGGAAGGTCAGTCATTATATACCTTGTTCCAAATAAATCAAATAAGCTGTCAGATCAATTATTTGTCAAATATGAATCGAGCAATTTTTGGTCTCCTCTCGTAGTATGTCAGAGAACCACATCATTAGCATTAGCTTGGCTCACCAGTGATGTTGACTTGGCCCTGAAGTTCTGTAGGCCACGTTATTAAGCTGCTCAGATTCTTCATTAATTTGTTTGTTCAGTTTGGCTGTGCATTGTTAGATGTCCAAATAGATGTATGTCATTCCTGGGTTTGCTCCTGAAGAGTTTGATTTTACCTTCTGCCCTTGGCAGATCCTTCACAGCAAACTGCTGTGAACATCTTCTCGTTTGCTTCCATTTACTGTAGCTAATGCCTTGAAGATTTCTGTTCCTTTGTCTCCTTGTTACCCTATTTGCTTCACTTATTAGTCTGTAAATGTCCATGGGAACTCAGTAATCTTGCCTAGATGGACTGGTGACTCATTATTAATAGAAATACCTTTTAAGAACTCATTTGTATGTTTTGCTGGTTTGTTCTCCTCTAGTCTTAAGAGTTCATGTCTGCTCTAATTTGAGAAAATACTTTGATTCTTAATTTTGTACTCAGTACTGGGATGCTAACTGACAGCATCTCTTTGCTTTTCTTCCCATTTTAATATACACAGCATTTAAAGCCAAATCAGGAAAAGCCACTCATTTACTGTTTAACCAATGACTTCAGTAGAAGCTTTGCCAAAAGAAGATGAAAGTTTTGGGCCAGTTACCAGTTTCAGTGCTACAGAAATCCTGGAAGGCCTCATACTGTATGTCTCATGCCTTAGACAAGCACGGTGGGGGGATAAAAGATTGCCAAAAGGGTGAGATACCAGGGAGTTTCACAAGCAGAGGTGGCAAAGAGGCTGCAGGATATGGGGAGGATATACAGGCTTGGGAAGGAAGATCTGGGTACAGAAGTAGAAAGGAGACTTTGAACAAATGGAAAATCTCTCTGATTCCCAAGACCCACAGTATCATCTTCAGAGGCAGCTTCTCATTTCTGTTGGCTTTCTCAGAACTTAGACTCATGCACATGTAATATTTGATGACTTAGGCAGAAATAGGTCTATTTTCAAAGCTGATCTTTGCATTACATATTGAATCCATTATAGATTCTCTTCTACTTTAATAAAAAGCCTGCATGAATGGCTTAAAAGTGAAAAGAACTTACATCATAAATCGGACTGAGGCACTTGCTTGAGAATTAGCATGAATATGTAAAAACTTCCCCAATCAAATAAATGGTAATAGTAGAACTATTCGAATATCTCAGCATAAGTAAAAGAGATGTAAGTGCACTCTGCATTCTGTGGCATTTTGTGCATCTTTCTCAGAAGTCATATTTCCATAGTATTTAAAGGACACATTCTGTCTTTTAATGCAGGGATGCAGTCTAACATAAGAGCAAGTCCTGATTAAGCTGAGTACTTGGATCAAGAATTTATGGCTTGTGTTCAAAAACATTTTAAAAAGTAGTGGAAGAAGAGATACAGAACTAAGATGTACATGGAGCTCTCCATGACTCATAAGCAAATGCACGGAAGTACGTGCTGTAGTGTACTGCATCCTCACAAGGAACTGTTCAAAGGATGCCTCACAACAGCAGAGGGGATGAAAAAGTGACATAATCCTGCTCTTGGGCAGTTCTTTCACTCCAAACTATGGCTCTGCATTGCAGTTTCAGCCATGGAAGGGAATGATCACCAAGCAGAATGAAATAATTGGGTCGGAACTATGATTACAGTGTAGTTCTGTTTTGCTAGTTAAGCTAGTATTTTACCCAAAAGATTTAAGAATTTTGGATTGGTAACAGAAGTGAACAGACAGAATGAGAACTGCAAATGAATTAAACTTAGAACCACTCTATTTTTCTGTTTTATTTTCTTTCCTGGGGTTTGCTGGGCAGTATCAATGTTGCCTTGTTGACACTCCTATCGCCAATAGCACATTTTCTGTGCTTGATAACAGAACAAGCATTTTCCACTTACCTGGGAGAACAGCACACTCAAAGTAAAACTATTATTTATTTATAGAACAAATGCGAAGGTACTTAGAGAAGATCAAGTATGTAGAATGAAATGCCAAGGTTTTCTTTTACATCACAGATGGAAGTGATTTGCTGTCATCCCTCATTTGGAAGATCCTCATCATTGTGGATGTTCTAACCCATCCATCCCCATGCAGAATATCCAGGCCTCTGTGTGCTGGGTTGTCATGGGTACCTGTGAGTATCCATGAACTCTGTTCAGATGGAGCCTAAATAATCACGTAGCTACACAGAGAAGAATTCTCTTTTCAACAAAAGAACTGAATTTGGGCTCACACTTCTCTCTGTCTCTCCACAGAAGCTTGTTTACTCAAAAGCAGCAAAATATATAACATTTACAAAAATGACAGCATAGCTGCAGCTTTGGAGTGGGGCTGGGGGAAAGAATGGGGTTTTTTCCCAGAGAAGGGGTAGAATGACTGTTTTGGTCTCATGACCTTGGAGAAATGAAGGACCCTCTAAAAATTTTGGGGTTTGGTCCTGCCTGTCAGCTACTCCAGCCTTTATGGCTGTAGCCAAAGGACTGACTGAGTGCCTACCACCAGCTGCCATCTCCTCTCCCTCTCCTAGGAGCAGGGGAAGCAGCAGATTGGAAGTAAATCACCACAAAATGCAGTATCAAGTAAGGATTCAAGCTCTCTGCCCCCTGTTCCACCTACTCTAGAGATATTTCCCAGCCTGTGGCCCATGGGTTCCCAATTCTGATGGAAAACACAGGCTGATTTTGAAATGTGACAGCAATTCAGAGGGAGGGAGGAGAGACTGCCAGATGGCTCTGCTTTGCACCTTCTTCAGTTTGCAGGATAACACTTTCTGATTTACCATAAATTCATCATTTTCTTCTGCGCTGTGGAATGATGCTAAACTTTTGGCCTCTTGGCTCCCTCTTTCCACATAAGACCAAAATGATGCAGGATCATGGAGGGAGGAGGAACATCTGCTCTTGTATGTGCAAAGGGAATAAATGGGGGGTGTGCTGTGCAAAGAAGGAGAAGCAGCTCATGAAGAATGTAACTAGCAGAGCTGAAAACATCCCCTCACTGCCCACAGTGAGTGCCACACATCTCATTCCTCTGAGAGTCTGGCTGGAGATGTCTTAGATCCATGAGACCAGAAGGAATTGTTTATTGACATGATCATAATCTAGGGTGGAATTATAGCCTGAATTGATGAACTTTTGGAGTTATATTACTTGTTACTGTACAAATCCAAATGACACTTTTTTGCTAATTTTCTTTGCTCTCTTCCTGCTGGTGCAGCAGAAAATGGTGAAGCAATTCCATTGGGGCCTGGTGGGCCACTAATCTTCACACCAAGTGACAGTGGGATGTGCTGTGCTTTCAGATCTGTGTTTCAGTGTCCTCCTTTGTTCTTCTTCTGGCCTCTCTTCAGAGCTTCCATGGAGAAAATTTTAACCATGTTTTAATTCACTTTCACACTGTAACTAGTAGGAGTGTGATAATATCACATTACATGATTATTTTTGGTAGTTTCTACCAGAGACAAAAGAGTAACAAGACTATAAATACCCATTGCATGACCTTAATACAATCCTTCTAGTTTATGAAAGTGTCAATTTTCTTTTATGATAATTGTAACAAATATAGCACATACAGCAGAAACTTGCAATTGGGAGCTCTGATCTTTTTTTTAAGTTCAAGAGAGAATTCAGTACAGAAAACTTGTCAATAGGAGGAGTTTGGAGCATGTGTCAACATTTGCAGAGAAACTAAGTTTATGCATGTAATTTCCATATTCTGATTGAATTTTCAACCAGGCTTTTAAAGTTATAGTCCTAAAATTTGCTGTGAGGTTTAGTCTCTTCCAGGTTCAAATCAAGTCATGTGCATGCACTGGGCTGTTTAGCAGGGTAGTGTGGCTCTATCATCCACACACAGAACGAAGAGCTTCCCACAGCTTGCACCCCTCCATTTTGTGTCTGTTGCCAAGAGAAGTCTTCTTGTGTAACTGTGGAAAGAGGAGCTCAGCCTAGGAGACTCTCCGTGTCGGCCATCAGCTGCATCCCTGTCCTGCTGCCCCTGAGGAAGGATTCATGGCCCTACATACCCCCTTGCAACCACCCCTGTTTCACTTCCCCCAGTCACTCTTGAATCCTACAGGTCACCCCCAAATCGTACAGGTCCTTGTGTCTCCCAGTCTGTGCCTTTCCCATTGTTTTGTTGCCTATGCAGCAGCACAGCACAGCATGAAGTGTTCTGTGCCCAAGGAGGAGGAGTTTTTGCAGAGCCCAGTTTTCTGTCCATCTCCCAAACTCAAGGGTGAGCTGCTCTAAGTGCACATCTCCTTCAGCCATCCCTGTCAGACCAGAGGCTGGATATAGGCAATGGCAAAGCAGGGAGCTACACCTAATGTTTTGTGTGTGTAGATGCATTTGTCCTGTGTTGCAAGATGTGGTGGGGGTATTCTATTCCCATCTGTTAGAGGTGGGCAGTTATCTTCTGTTCATTGGGCAGTTTCCTTTATCTCTTCCACAACCAGTCCTCCCTCCAGGAGATATCTTCTGTTCATGGGCCATTGAGCCTCCCTGCATGACTGATAAAATGAGATCATCCCACTGGGAGATGCCTCACCCAGGGGGAGGAGCCAAGAATTCCTACCTGGATATAATCTGAGCCTGGAACAGCACAGGCAGCCTTTTCCCACTGGATTCCCAGAGGAGCAGCCTTCTTCTCCACTGGATTCCCAGAGGAAGAGCAGGCCCATCTACACCACCACCAGGACTTCAGAGGAAAACTCCCCCCTTGTGCAGGATCAGAGCTGCAGCAGAACCACATCTGTCACTGCAGGAGGAGCAGCCACCATTTAATGGGACTGCCACCAACACCCTGACCCACAGGGTGTCAGGTCCTATTCTGACTCTGTCAGTGGTTTTTTCTCCTGTTTGTTTGTAGTATTACATTTGAATTTTTAAAAATTCTCCTAGTAAAGAACTGTTATTTGTATTCTCATATCTTTGCCTGAGAGCCTGTTAATTTCAAAATTATAATAATTCGGAGGAAGGGGGTTTCCATTTCAAGGGAGGCTCCTGCATTCCTTAGCAGACACCTGTCTTTGCAAACCAAGGCAGCATTTTATAATTTAGTAAAAGTATAAATATCTACTGATTTTGCACCTGAAATCTATGCACCTTTTCAGTACAATGTTACCTGAAGTGGTTTCCTTCAGAGCAGATGCCTGTAACCACTTGCCCTCTGATAGGACATTAAGTGCAGAACCTAATACCTGCTATCATTTTTCAAAGAAGCTGCTTTGTTCAGGAACAGCCCAACTTAGGTTTAGCTACCAATTTACTGCAAATGTTCAAGCAATTTAACTTCTACTCAGAAATGTATCTAAAGCATTAGCTTGCAAACAACTGTATGCACAGAAGTTTGGTTTTCACAAGGGAGCAATGTGGGAATATGCCGAGGTAAGATTAATTAAATCCTTGCTATCTACTCCTGTTTTAAAAGTTCTTCAATACTACTGCAATGGCTAGAATCACAAATCTGCTTTTGCTGTGGAACATATCTAAATGGAAATAAAGATAGCTACAAGTATATGCACTGCACTGCACGTGAGCTCTGGTCAGGATAATAGCTTTAATGTAAGAATTCATACTTTTTTGATAGCACCTGCTGTATTTTTGGTAGTCTGATAGAAATTCCAGACTTTGAGAATAAATCCTTTCTCTATTCAAATCCTATTCAAATGAAAATTGTAATTTAGACACAATGACATGATTTAAAATAATCTGTGTAGGTTGTAGCAAGAGTCTGTCCTTAATAAAACATTGATCTCAGTCTTATTTGTCACCTTTAACAAAGTTTTTCTTGCAAAGGAAGAACTGTCTCCAGAAGGTCTAGTTTAAACAATAAAACAGGATGAGGATGCTCCCTGTTTTCCAGACTGAGTTTGTTTTATTGGAATAAATTCTATTAAGTCTGAATTTAAACAGAAACTCATCAGGAAAATAGTATCAGTTTCAGTCATCTAAGATTTTAGTTTGCTTGGGGCTTTTTGGAGGTTTGTTTTATTATAAGACTTGGTGGCAAATCTGGTAGGACTAAAAATTTGCAGGTTTTGTAAAAATGAGCTCTATTTCTTTGAACTCTGTCTCAAAAGTGTTTTCAGGTCCTGGAGTGAATTAAGATGGTTCATTTGAAGCAGGATTGCTCTTTTCATAGTTCTGAGCAGCCTGTCATGGGAATCATCACAACTGTGCTTGGCAGTGGGCAAGTCAGGAGTTTCCCAGGAGTGTCCTGGCCACGTGTGGCTGACAAGTCCCTGACCCTGGCAGGGGTCTGGATCCCTTCTGGTGAGAGTCCCACAGAGTCTCAGGCACTGTGCCTTGGAAACAGGCAAAGCAGCACCGTGCACTCACTTGTGCCACTCTCCTTAGGCTGGTGGGCAGAGCTCCATGGTGCCAGGGTGTGATCTGGCAGTCTCAACACACTGACATTGGAGAGGGGCTTTCCTGATGAACATCTGTAGCTGGAGCCCTTCCACAGGTGTGCCTCTGTGCTTAGAACACTACACAAGGATGCACTTCCAACTGACATGCTGCTAAAATATTTTTAGCAGGAGGGTCTGATTTTGGGAGAGATGGGCATTTAGGCAGGATTTTCAGGCAGGTTGTCTCAACATGGGCCCTGTTTTTTTGCTACAGACATAGGCAAGGCAGAGAGCAGGAGGCCAGGATCGCACAGGTCTCCCCTGCTGCCATGAGTTGTCCCACAACAGATCCATTCAAATTTTCTTTTCATGAACTGGTGATAGTTAGAAGGCAAGGGACTTACTGCAAAAAAGGATTTGAACTCACATTTCCCACATTCAAGAGGTTCAGCTGAGGCTTGTAAGATTAGGGTCATAGTTTCAGCTGCTTTTCTCCAGTTAGCTTTCTCTCAGTAGGTTCCATGTTTGTCCACAGGTGAACAAATAAATGTTGTGCTTCAATACAAACCTCCAAAGCTTGCATGTGTGAAAGAAGCTGCTCTCACTGCTACATAAGCCCTTGGCTACTGCACTGCTGTGCCACCAGTTTGTCAGGATATATGACTATATATATTATATGAATAACAGGAAGCTTTTCTTTTTTGCAAATGCCAAGGGTAGGGGGAGGTTTGGAAATCACACAGCATTTTTGTGACAAATAGACCAAGATTTAATACTTCTTAACCATTGCTGCATGTGAACAAAAGGACTTTATTTTGTAGATTAAACAAATTCTAGTGAGTGGCATCTGTTTCTTGCTGGCCCTCAGGGCTAATCCAACACTGCTTTTCCTTAAGCTTGTGCAGCACAGCTCTGTTGCAGTAATGCTGGATAACACTACAACCAATATTGATTGTTCCAGCTACAAAAGGTAGTAGCTGTTGCAAATACTTTGATCATTTCACTTCTCCATCGAATATATGCTACTTTCATGATGACTTTAAAAAATCCCAAATAAATAGTGCTAACCAAAGGAACACAGGTAGAGTTAACCATGGTTATGTATGTGTAGGCAAGAGCAGAAATCTTGCACCTGGTATGGGCAGGCTTGTGCATTCCTAGCACTCAGCCTGTCTGTTTATCAATATTATGATCAGTTAAGAAAAACTGCATTTCTGAACCCTTAGTTTTGATTTTCATTGTTTTGTCAGCAATTTCTGTATGATTGGCAGAACTTTGGATATAAAAGCCTACTTTAAGCACAGAAACATTAGATCAATCATGAGATTTTATAGCTATTGCAGTTGTATCCTTTTCACTTGCCACAGAATGCTGAAGCACTGGGGATTCCCATTTTCAACTTGTCTAGGAACCGTAGCAGAAGATTTACACAGATTTGTATCATCTGCTGTACATTTTGTGGTAACCTGGTACACAGAGTCATCATGAGGCCTACTTGAACCCTTGAAAGAATGAGTCCATGAGTATTTTCAAGACAGGGCAAACACCTGAGTTTCTCCTCCTCACTTGGTGTGTTGTGCTGGCTTGGTTGTGTTGGACTGGCAGCACCTGGAGTGTTGTGTAGCTCAGCCTTGACTCCCTGTGTGCAATAGCCTCTTTTCCTGTTGTCTCTTCCAAGTGATAGCAGAGGTTTTACACTGTGTGTCTGAGCACATCCTTAATTATATTACTCTTCCTCTGCTTGCTGCTGGTACAGTGAAAATATATTTTCATTTCAGTGATTGAAGTCTCTGTGACATCTAACCAGTGCCTCACAAAATAAAACTGTCGCTCATTTTATTTCTCCAATATTCCTTCAGCAACCTGATTGTCTATTTTTTTCATTTCATATGTACATTGGCTGAAAACCTTAATAATATTGCACTGTAAGTTTTATCTCTTTTATGAGGTAGATTGCTCCAGTGCCTTTCCAAATAATAGTTATTTCTTCTGTGAGTCCTTTGTTTGAAGACTCAGAAGTCTTTGTGTATCTACAATTATCATCTATTAATCCAAGAGTATAATCAATCTAACACCTCCATGGCATTAGAAATGGTTTGGATATTTGCTCTTAATTTAATCTCATCTGCAAAATTTGAACTGTGAATTTCAAGCCCATCAATCATGCCATTTGTATACATGATAGTATAGTGGAAAGATTGAGTTCAAAAGTTCAGGTGGGTAACTTGTTTCTAAGGTCTTTTTGGGTTACATTGGTTTATTTATGCTTTCTGCTTAGTACTTCTACTTAGAGCCCTGTTAGTTATGTTTGATACCTTGGAATTCTATTCTGCTGGATTTTTAGCCCTTCTGGTATTTTTTTAAACAAAAGAAAGTAATTTTTTTCCCATCATAGTTATAGAAGAAATTAGGGTAAAAGGGTCAACCAAAGCCCTGGATCAGATGAAGTCTTTCAGTGAACTTCACTGAGTTTGAGATCTGTTCTTCAAAAAGGGGATAAAGCTGAGGTGGCAGCTCGTTACCCTTGGCAGCCAGGACTGAAGAAGGTTGAAAAAAATTGGCTACCTGCTCTCCCTTCAGTGTGGCATGGATAGGCATGGATAGGTATGGATAAGTGGGTGAATAGCATTTGATTAGAAGTACTTCTGGAATGTGTGGAGCGCTTGATATTTGCATATCCTACCAATCTACCATAGATATATTCACCTTCAGAACAGTAAGTGTACCAGTGTTCACTTGGGGAGTTTGATAATTGGATTTTCTGGAAGTATTTGCCACAATAAAATAGTTCAAATCATCTCTCTTTTATTTTATTTTTCTAATCTGAATTTAAGTTTCTCTTTTTTGTGTGTGTGTTTTTTTTAAGGTCAAATTGCTGCTGCCCATGTAGTCTGCATATGTTTGAGAGGAAACATCTGTTCTTACATCTGGATTAATAATGTCCCTGAACCTCTTCTACCCACAGGTGAGGCAGCCCTGTCACCCCAGGTACCTGCCTGTGGGCACCCCCACATTGCTTACTACTTCTTGCTGGCTTTTTGAGGAAAGACCTATTGGTCAGAGTGATTTGGCTTAGATCACACAGCTTCAGCCAGAAAAGCAATGATATTCATGTTCTGTTCCCCAGGAGCAGCTGGAAATGCCTGTTTGAACAGAAAATACTGCCTGTACAAAAGCTGCCTCCAGCACAGGGCTGGCTGGGAGCTATTACTGCTCTCAAACACTCACAAGGAGATGGAGAGTGGGAGGAAAAGGGACACTGCTGCCTGTTTGGTGTCTGTGCTGCTGGCCTGAGGGAGAGGCCTGGGAAAAGGAAGGGGGAAAGGAGATCCTTAAACTGATGAGGAGTTGAGCCTGCATTTGATAGTGTAGAGATTAAAGGTTATGTCTCTACATTCCCACTGATTTTACTGAGGTCACTGGAACCTCTCAGGGACTCAGCTGTCTGCCCAGGCACAACTAATTGCAGGATTGAACCCAGCTGATTGTATGTGAAATTGTCTTTATAATGGTTACTCCATTTCTGAAGCTCCGTCACGTTAGTAGAAATCTAGCATTTTTACTAAATCTATATTTTGTGTGATCTTGGATTCAGAAGAGAGCTTGTTAAACTCCTATTTGTACTGTTCATCCCATTGAGGTTGCTTATCGTTGTTGCACAAGAAAAGGAAACATATCAAATAAAAAAAATCCGTTTTATAGTTGGCAAATGCCTGTATTTTGTCTTTGTATGATGTGTTGTCATTCATCATCTAACCTTGGGGAAATCATGGGCCCTCTAACAATGTAAGAGGCCAATAAAAAAGAAAATTATTTCAGTAAAATTTGAGCTCAGGATATGTAAAAGAGAAATGCCCCTGAGTAATAAAAATTACCCGTGCATAATGGCAGTGGATGTATCAGGCAGGCGTGCTGTATATACCCACACTAGCTCAGCTGCAGCTGGCCCTGCTCACCAGGCTCAGGTGTACAAAGATGATGGGAGAGTTGGGAGAGCAGGAGGTCGAGTGGGAAGCAAAGGACGTGTGTCTTTACCCATCTCTTTCTCCCCTTTGTTAGAGCTGTCTCCTTTGATCTTGCCTTTCTCATTACTACTCTCTGCTACAGGATTTGGGCTCAGTTCCAAGGCTGAGGGCTGCTCCTGCTGAACGTGTCCCATATCCTTTCCCTGTTAGGCAGCCTGTCTCATTAGAGTCTGCAAGGCTTGCGCTGTGCTGCAGCAATGACATTGCTCCCTCTTTGGTGCACTGTAGGGGCTGTGCTTCTCTCCATTTAATAGTTGGATACATTGCCTGCTGTCATCCCCTTTGGACTTGGCTGGCAGAGCTTTAGGAGGCTTCTTAATGTGCAGCTCCTTAGTCTTCACTTTTAGTTTTGTAAGGACCTAGCCCCAGTCTGTGCCTTAGCCATGGCCCCTAATGTTCTGAACAAGAAGGCAGTTTTTTACAAGAAACAACTTTTCCAGCAAGTCCTGTTCTGACAGACTGCAATCCCAGCAAATAGTGTGGCTCCTGCTGCAGGTCTGGAGTTTACTGGATATTTCCATTTTAAATTTTACAATTTAAATTTAATTTTTTTACATTTAAATTTTATTGCACTTTTTATTCTCACTGTGCTCAAGCTAGCAAGGGGCATAAATCTCAGGTTAGGGGTAGGTCAATAGGTTTTTGGGCGACTGGGGCTGTGTCCTTCCTCTTGGCCAGAAGTTACTACACAGAGAGCATTTGACTGCCTTGGGCTATTTCCTGCCTGTCTGACCAACTCCTAACAGGCAAAAGTCACATGCATAAAACAAATCACTGTTAAAAAGAAATCATTACAAAGGGGTGGTTCTGCCAGCTAGCACTAAGAATGTGGGAAAGGTCCCTGAACTTTGACACTGGAGTTAGAAAAGTCTTCCAGAAGCAGTAAGTCAGAGCTCTTGCAGCACATAAAGCTCCTTGCAGATAAGTCTAGACACAATCCCTCATCCTCTTCTAGCGCACATTACCCCAATGACTCTTTATTAACAGAAGTCTCCTTCATTTCCATGTGGCATTTTCCATTTGCAGTGACACAGAGGATTCACAGTGAAGGCCAGACCCTTCTCCACAGCAGGCACTGTATTTACTGGCTCCCTGCCCCCCCATCCCCAACCTTGTTGTCCACTACAGCAAATTCAAGCTTTTTGTCTTCTTGTCTTCCTCAATGTAGCCTGTCATAGCTCCTAGTGTGAGCAACTGTGAGTTTTCTCTTTGAATCAGACTGTTGCTGAATCAAATCCTTTTATGTCCTTTTTCTCTTTTTAAAAGGGTTTAGTTAATCCTGCTGGCACTAATATTTGAGCCAAAAAGCTGGGTAAATGAATCTATGATGAGCTCTGTGCTACTGTAACTGATTTCCTCCAGTACCAAGCTAGGTGCTTTAAAAATAGCTGGAGTACCAGTATGTTCCAGCACAGTCATTTCTGTGCCTGGAGCAGAGACATGCCCGAAGAATCTAAATTAGTAACAACTTTGCTGACTTGATTCCAGCTGCACCAGCTGTTTGTTTAGGTAGACAGCCAAACAGCAAACACCCACAAAGCTGTTAACTCTGCAAATCTTCAGTAAGTATTTCCTAAACTACTGCTGACAAATTTCTGATGGGACCTAAATCTCTATAAAATCTATTGAATGATGTCTAAGCACCATTAGTCAGCATGTCATCGGGGCTACTTTGTGGTGTGGCTCAGTGATTTGTTTTCCCATTCTTACTGCAGAAAAGTGAAGCTGGGAAGACAGCGAGGGAGATGGGCACAGCTCACAGCAGCTGATGAGCTGGTAGATGGTGCCCCAAGGTGTGATTTCAGAAAGAAGCCTGAGCCTGAAGAGGTTTTTCCCTCTCTGTTTTTTATATATTTGGAAACAAGTGAGAATTACCTCTTTACAGTCTTGGTAAAGCAATGTTATTCCTTTTCTGCCCTTACTCATACAAGAGTAAGGCTGGTTTTACCAAAGGGATGCTGCACACTTAAACATGCAGTCAGCAGGAAGTAAACACACAAAGCCATGTCCTAAATGAGGTCACGTTTAATATTGGAACTGTTCTGGTTTATACCTGCTTTAGACCTCCTGATACTCAGCATAAACCCCTAACAATTATCACTGAGAAGAAGCTGGGGCTGGAGGGGAGCAGGCTGCCTGCCACAACAGCATCCCAGATGAAGCCTGCACTTTATTGCTGCTTGGCATATCCCCAGTGCTGGGACTCAGGGAGAACCCACACAATTTTCTGAAGCGGAATCCTTTTTCTCTGGCCATCATATAATGTCAGCCTGGACTAGAGAAGTTATTGCTGTGAACAGTAACAGATGCAAAAAAGTTACCACTTTTTCTGAAAATGAAAGCAAAACCAAAAAACCCCAACACCTCTCCTGCCAGCCTACAAAGTAGGGACACCAGGCAACAGTTCAAACAGGGCCCTTGCATAGAAACAAAGATGCCTGACAGGGCTTGAGGCAGAAAAAATGGCACAGCTCTACCACCACATCAGTGAAATTATAAGAGCCTTTTTATTCTCAAGGATGCAGACAGATGCCACCTGAACCCCAGGATGCTTGGAGATACCACACACACACATAGTTAAACCACACACATTGTTTGAGCTTCCCTTCTGAATCTCCTTTGCACAAATGGCATTAATACTGCTAATGCTGGTGGGAACCAAGAGAAACTGTCCTCACAAAAGCTTAAACTTGTACAGAATCAAAGGGTAGCTTAGCAAAAAAAGTTTTTTTGGGATGGCAAATAATAATTTCTTAGAAATCACTTCTATATTCATGACTGCAAAATTAAAAACAGACAATGAAATTTGAATTTAGAGGCCAGGCAGCAGAAGGTGGTGACTGTAGATATTATTTTTGTTGCCCAAGTTGACTCTCATTGAGCCTAATTTTCATGCATGCAACCAAGTCACCTTGTAGATACCTGTGCCCAGTGTGACTCGTGCAGGGAGATGCCAGCTTGTACCCCTGGAGAAACACTCTGCAAGTAAGGGCTGTCTCTGCAATAAACTGAGTCACACTCTTATCAAACTGGTAGTCTTTGAAAAATGCCTGGAAATATGAGCCGTTTTTAAAATAAATGTTAGTCAGTTGATTCATTTAAAGGCAAAGAGGCGGATAACATCCTTAGTGAACGTCGTGCTTTTGGCACAGTTTCCACTGCCTGCAGAGAGGCTGTATAATGTCTTTAGGGGAGAGAGTGGTTGTGTAAAACAGCCATTTTTTACAGTTCAAAAGATAATTGAATTCTCTGATTCATAAGCTCTAGTTTTTTATCCTCTCTGTCCTCTAGTATGTTATTGTGCAGTGCCCCTGGTCCTTCCTAAGCTCGCAGGTTAAAGCTGGCTCATGAGAGGGGGCTTTGGACACTGGGTAATGTAAGTGGTCTGACCAAACTGAAAAAGTGCTGAAGTCCAAGGACATAGACTGTGATTAGATAATCTGATGGCCAGTTTTTATCACTTGGGGTTTTTTAGGTTTAAATTGAAGGCAGGAGCTAGCTGGGTTAAATTTCCAGTCAGATGCAGAGAAGATGAGATGAGTGGTTTGCAGGAAGAGGAAGTAATTTATCTCATCATCTGCAGTTGGCACTGAGGGCCAGCGCTGGGAGGTTCTTTGGGACAGCAGCACTGATGATTTTTGGCCGGGAAGGGCTGAGTTCATGCGGTGGCAGACGTGGCTCCATGGCAACCTTGCTGTCATTCCTAGACTGTTGCCACTCCGCAGAGCAGCACAAGAAAGGAAAAGCTACAGGGGGAGTGGTTCCCGGCATTAGAGGGCAGCATCATAAGCATGCCTTTCTTTCCTAGCAAGGAGGGTAGGACTGTTTCAAAGAAAAAGAAAAGCTGCCCATGCAAAGTCTGAAAGAACTCATTTCAGACAATTCTAATATGTCTGTGGAAGAAAGAGCAATTTCTTAATCATCAACAAAATACAGATCTTGATAAACCAGTGGCTTACAATTTTATTGTAAGATTTCAGAGTGGAAAATACATTCCGGATAAGCAATAATTAAAGAGGATTTTCCTACCAAAAAAAGTGAGAAATCTGACTTTAAATTGGTGTGAAGATATGGATCTTAATCTGCAAAAACCTGAAGGCATTAATCTTTTGAGAAAATATTTACATATGCATATTATAAGCTTGTTTGGGGATTTGTTATGCATTGGGTGGAGAGTATATTATGCAGACACTAATGAAAGAAAAAATAAGCTTTGTAAACATGTTCTGTATTAAAACTTTACAAGGGTTCAGGTAAGTTCAAGGTACCACAGGGAACTTGCAGGAGAAGTGGTGCTTTCCCATTGTACAAATGGTACATGTTCATATGTGCAGGCTAGACAAATTCTGTAACACAGTACAGAAGCTTCACCAGCCTCTTCCCATGCTTCTACTGTGCAAGGTGGTGCAAAGCCCCTTTGGTTGTGCCCTTCAAAATACAGCCAGGCAGCCACTCCTCATTGTAGAAGGAGGCTGTGCTTTTGAAAGTGAGTAATGCTGAAGAAATAGATGATGAGTAATGTGAAGGAATTTTGTTCTCAGATGTGGTGTCTGCTGTAACTTTGGTGGTGCTGTTGGGGTAACAGCTTCAGTGATGCTGACTACCTGCATGTCCCAAAGCCACTGGTGCAAAATTTCACTACAGCATGTTCATTAAAACTTACTTAGAGTAAACAAAAATGTTCATCTAGCATGCTAACTAGTATCAGTTATAAAAAAGGAGATACAGGATAGTGGTTTATCTCATACCTGGCAAGTAGCCATGAGTGAACTGCACTCATGTCACATTTTCAATGTGGTACAAGTACACCTGACTCTAAAAACCAGAAATGAGCCATGGTGCTGGCCACTAGGCAAAGGACACACAGACAGACATCAACTGTGCCTTCCTGGCCTGTGGGTTAGCAAAAAACATAATATATGAGCAAAGAGACTGAAAAATCATTGAGAAGTCTCCTTTTATTGAAGCAAAGCAATATGTTGCAACATACAAAAATTGATTCTTTCAAGCTTCCAGAGATATTAGAGAAGCATTACAGAGACTATCTCATTGGCCACTAATTCGTAAAAAAACCCTGACAACCCAAACCTCTAAAAAAGGAAGCTTTTGAAGCAGTTTTGATAGTGCTGTTTTAATACATTTTGATGAGATAGGAGTTTCTGTGGCAGCAACTTATAAATACTGGTGCGCAGATTGATTTAAAGGAAACAGCTACAGTCTATACTAATGAACCTTAAAAAAAAGTCATACATTTTTGTGAAGATCAAACAATAGCTGGAGAAACTACCTTAGAGTGTGATCCTTGATGGGCACATTTTGAATATACTAGATTTTCTTACTCTTAACTGAAAGTCAATGGTGAGACTAATGAGGAAATTTAATGCTTTACCTTTCTTGTCTTTTATAATAATTTAGTTCAAGCAAGCTTTAGGAAAATCATACTTTCATTTCAAGATCCAAAAGATCAATACAGCAGTATACATTTAGTGCTTGAGGGAAAATTTACTAAAAATCGTTTCATGATGAAAATGCCAAAGGCAGCTGCTTTTGTTCAATCTGTTGCTTTGATGGGACCTTGTAATCTTAATTCCACATTAAAGACTTATGGCCATTATATCAAACAAAGGCAGTAGGGGTCCCTGTAGAATGAGTCTATTAAAAAACCCCACAGTTTTAACAAATTTTAGTGTAGCAGTCTGTATAATTACTTTGGACTAACAGCTCATCCTACACTGTATGAAAGACTTTGACTCTAATACATACAAAATCTATCTGTTGTTCTTTGCCTGGCCAGTGCTCCCCTCTCCAAGTGAACAGGGTCACAGAGTATTTCAGCCAGCAATGTTCTACCTTCCAAAATTTCGGAGGAATAATCAGCAGAAAAACAGATCAAGCTGAACTTAGAACAATTCCTGTGCTGACAAATCAGCATTTCCCTTTTCTGTTTTGTGGTGGCACATATGATATGGAAGCTTTCTGGATATTTAGAAAATCAGTTGAAACTTGCATTGAAATCATATATCAAGTAAGGATTTACTAGGGAGGGTGACCTTAGTCACTGAGCATTAGGCCCTTCATGTCATGGTATTGGCAGCTCGAGGCTTCTTACTGTGGTACCATGTTCCCAGTGCAGCTCTGTGATCCTTCATGGCAGTCACAGCTGATTTGGTCTCTCAACAACTGCATTTTCCCAAAGCACGAGGGAAGTTCAGACACTGCAGCAGTCAGAGAGTATTTAGCTCCAGTATTTGACACCACTCTGGGCTGGAGGGCAGAAGGAGGAGAGGTGATGCTCCCAAGCACATGCTGTGACTACAGCTGCAGCATCCTTCCTTTTCCATTGGTTCACATTTGGACTGCATCTGCCCTTGCTAACTTTGGATTTTCATCTATTGTACTTTAAAACCAGGAGCAAATTACTTGACCTGTATTCACAGCAGTTGTGTAATTTTCATGTAATAAAAGGAAGTTTATTAACCTAACATTATTTCTTTTCAGCTGAGATAACAGAAGCAATCAGCACTGGTGCTGAACTCTGAGATCCTGCCTGGACAGCAGTATGAACAGTTGAAATACAGAGGGCTAGTACAGAATCCCTGCACATGTTGCAGCCTTGCATCTCTTGTACATCCAAACTGCTGCAGTGGGAATTTTGCAGCTGCCTGAATTGCAAAATCAGGCCTTCAGCATGAGAGAGGATGTCCTTGCTCACAGAGAGTCCTACTGGAGGTAAGTGACAGTGCCAAACCTTGGTGTAGAGGACAGCGTTCTAAACTCATCCTCTCAGATGTTAAGGCTTTCTCCTCTCAGCTGCAGACTCAATTGCAGCATGGAGAGAATCAGAATTGTCTATGTGTGCAATAAAGCTGGGCTTGCTCCCAGTCTGGCAGCCAGTGTCATTCCTGTGGCTGGTGTTTCAAGTATAGCCACCTTGCAAATGAGTTTAAGTTGTGCACAGTGTGGGAGTTTCATTCTTTCCAATCCTGAGAAGAACAGGATATTTTTTCCCCTAATGAATGTAGTCTTATTTCCTGCTGAAATTTAATACTCTGCAGGTAACTTCCAAACGTGGTGATTGTTTTTGGAAGGCAGGTAACATGACCAAGAAGGAAATTAAAATAAACAGGACAGAGACCCATAAAACCTATTTTAGAGAGCAGATCCTACAGTGCAGGAAACCTTTACTCTACAGAGGCCAAGTGTAGGGGTAGGCAAAGGGGAGCAGGGAAGGATGAATGCCCAAAGCCACTAATGACAGTATTTGGAAGAGTGCCTTGAAGGCTTTAGTCTTTTCTCTCTATTCCTGAGAGGAGAAGGAAAAGCAAAGTGAGCTTCCAGCCTCCTCCCAGTGGTTCTGCTGGAACTTAAGCAGAAGGAAGCCCCTCTAGGGGACTGAAAAGTGGTAAAATATTTCACTACAGTTCACTTTTTTTTCAGTCTGCCGAAACGGAGGGAAGTTTCTTGATATTCAACAACTAACCAATTATTTCTAAAATGGGACTTTATCCATGAATCTGGACTCCAAAGAAAGTATTGTCACTTGTCAAATGTGCAGTTCATGAAAGAAACTTTTCATTACGTATTTTCTACTAAAGGTCTTTGACTCTTGGACATAAAAATATAAAGAGCTAGAGAACGACTGCTTGACTTTTCTAGTTTTATCAATTTACATGTGCCCACCCAGACCTCCTGAAATCAGTCTGCCTGTGACTGCCCTGCAGCTCTCACACACACTCCAGACCCAGCTGTGCATAAGTAGCTGCAGTTTTCTCACAACTTCTAGAGGACAGCATGACCAAATGAGGAAAAGGGGCTTAATTGTGCATGTGTCTTAGTAACAGTGCACTGATTTTTCATAGCACACATGACCTTTAAGCTCCATGTATTTTTATGTATTTTTATACTTTGCCTTTGCACTGCCCTGCATTCCTCTCTTTCCCCGAGCGTTTGCGGTGGATGCAGCCATATATTTCAGGTATCACAGTACTTTATTTTGAGATCAGTGCCAGACCAACAGAGCAGTGGCATTAGTGAGCAGCCCTAGAGCAAGGACTCACACTTTGTTTCTAGGGAGGGAGGGTTACCTGCCCGCTCAGAGCTGCATCTATCGCTGCACACAGCAGTGGACTCCGTATTCAGGTCACCGAGCAGAGCTCCAATCTCTCATTTTCATCTGGTGTTTCATGCTCCGAGGTATTTGCTTTTGCATCTGCATTGAGTTACTTGACATGTCAACTCTGGACTATGATAGTTTCTTCAGGTATCTTGTAGTCTTAAAGGAAGAACAAGTAATTTTGAGGCAAGAACGAGAATTTTGGGTTCCCACCTAATCTGTGTGAATAGGAAAAAAATTGCAGAGTGGGGCAAGCCCAAAGGCTGGCGATGGCTCCAGCACACCATGCCCCAAGGCTATTGTTAAACACCTTCACCATTTCAAAATGCAGGTGGAAAACATCTCTTCCACGGATTCCAGTAGAGATGGACATAAAGTGGATTTTTAAGCAACCAGTAATTGAGGAGAGGTCAGCGACAGAGCAGCAATCTCCGCAAAAGGTTGTATTTACATTATGTTATAGAGGCTTCGAGGCCTAAAATTGTTCCTTAAAAGCCAGCACGGGCGGAGAGGGCCAGAGATAATCTCTCAGGACGACACATCCCGGGGCCGGGGGGTCACGGTCCGGTGCCAGCTCGGCCTGTGGCGGGGCGGCCGTGAGGGCAGCGCGGCGGGACCGTGAGGGCAGCGCGGCGGGACCGGGAGGGCAGAGTGGTGGGACCGGGAGGGCAATGAGGCGGAACCGGGAGGGCAGCGCG
>VWZP01000293.1:6590-98562 GCA_013396995.1 Dicaeum eximium | reverse complement strand
CCGTGAGGGCAGCGCGGCGGGACCGCTCCGCCCGCCCCGCGCTGAGGCGCCGCCGCCACGTGACCGCGCGGGGCCGGCGAGCGAACATGGCTGCGACAGCGGGGGGAGTGCGCGCCGGACCGGCACCGGGAGCCCCGGACACCCCGGCACAGCCCAGCCCCGGCACCGCAGGCACCCCGCTCCCTGCGAGGAGCACGGCGCGGGCGGTGGGGGCTCGCGGGGGCCCCTTGGGCCGGCGGTGTCCCGGGCCGGCGGCCGGGGCCGGGCAGGCAGGGCTGACGCCGGGCTGCGTGCGCTGGACCGGGGCTTCCCGAAAGGATTTCGGGTTTTGCGTGGGGCGGTGAGAGAGCTGTGAAGCGTCCCACGGGCGGGTTGGCCCGCAGTGCCTCGTCCCCAGCCGTGCGTTATCCTTTGAGTTGCCTCAGGTTTGGTTGAAAGCGATGCTTCAGTGTGGCTTGGATTACATAGCACAAGGGTTTTCCCACATTTTGTAGCAAAATTCAACCATTTCTTTCCGTGCTGTAAGAAGATGCCATTATAAGTGTATCAAAACGAAGGGGGAAGTTGCCCAAGTTGCCGAGCCGGGTCAGGCCGGGCTTGGCTGTGGCCGGGGCTCTGCGGAGGTCGCTGCCCTGAGGGTCCCCCCGGCTCTGGTGTCCCCAGCGCTGTGCGGGCGCTCCGTGCCCCGGGAGCTCCTGCGGCCGCCCTGGGCTAGGCTGGGCTGGGCTGGGCTGGGCTGGGCTGGGCTGGGCTGGGCTGGTAGGAAGGACACGGAGCGGCACCGGGACTTCAGGCTGTCAGCTTTACCAGAGGCACTGAGCTGGCCGTGAAGAAAATACCCATTTTATATCTTGAACAGCCGTAGTTGCTCTTACTGTTTGGTTGTATCGCCTGTTTGCTTGTGCTGCTGTTAGCGTAGGCCTCTTGAGATTCACGTATGGGATGTGAAAACAGCATTTAAAGTTGTTTAGGCTTCAGGCTGGTGTTGATGAGTTTGTTCATCAACAAATAAGGCCCAGTCAACAAACAAGTGATAATTTACTGAAAAGTAGTTTCAGTGGTTTCTCATCTTCATTGAAATCTGGGTCCTCTCTGTGGGATCTCAGTAGAACAGAAATGGCAGTCCATGAATTTTCTGCTCAAAGAAAATGGAAGTACAAAAGGTTAACTGAAAAATGCTAGGAAAACCAGAAATAAAATAGGAGTTTTGGTTACCAGTGTGTTCTGGTGGTTGCTTTACAACAAATCCAGAATGTCAGATGAATCATATAGTGCCAGAATGTACGTTCTCTAAAATATAAAACTTCTGAAATAAGCATTGAAAATCAGGAGCTCCAGGCAAAAGAAAAATATCCTTTAAAGAAACAGATGTAGTTTAATGTTCCTAGCTATATTTCACTTGCAGTATAATAAAATAAAAGGGCTCATCTGTGAGCTTGGGCCTAAGTGATCATAAAAATTGTATGTGACAGCCAGCAGGAAGCTGCCAGCTACTGTGGGAGCCTTTGCCAGACTGAGCAGTGGTTGAATGCTGGTACCAGACTGGAGAAAACAATGGAGCTGAGCTTCTCTTGCCCTGTTTTGTTCTTGCAAGTATCCACTTTTGACACTGACTAAGGTTTATTTGCAGAAGCTTGTGTAGCTTCAAAGAGGCTTGCACCACAAAGCAATGCTTGTATCAAATACGCTTCTTTATCAAATGTGTAACTTCACATGAGAGTTCTGGGTTGAGTTTGTGGCTGGAGATGCTGAGTCCTTGTGCTGACAGAAAAAGCCACCCTTGAGGGGCCAGCCAATGTGTTGTGTTAATTCAATTCTGATAACTCTGCTGAAGTAAGTCCAGAGGAGGCCATGAGATTGATCAGAGGACTGAAGTGCCTCTTGTAAGGAGACAAGCTGAGAAAATTGGGGCTGTTCAGGAAAGAAGGCTGTGTGGAGACTCACAGCACCTTCCAGTATCTGAAGGGGCAACAGGGAAAGTGAAGAGGGACTGTTCATCAGGAACTGTAGTGACAGGGCAAGGAGTAATGGGTAGAAATGGAGGAAGTGGAAGTTTAGGCTGGATATTAGGAAGAAATTCTTAACTGTAAGAGTGGTAAGGTGCTGGAACAGGCTGCCCAGGGAGGTTCTGGATGCCCAAGCACTGGCAGTGTTCAAAGCCAGGCTGTGCAAAGCTTTGAGCAGCCTGGTCTAGTGGGAGATGTCCTTACCCGTGACAGGGATGTGGGACAAGATGATCTTTAAGGTTGGTTCCAACCCAACCTGTTCTATGATTCTGTGATATGTGGATCTTGTGGGATATAACTGAGTGATTAGAGATCATGGACCAAAATGAAAAGCTTGTAGTTTCCTCCCTAGAGAGAATTTTGTGGCAGTTTTTTTCCAAGGCAAATAGCATAGTTTTACACTGCTTACGCTGTAATTGCACGTGCATTTGTAGGGTTGATACACATGTGAGGCAGTTACATATGTGTACCCACTCCATTTCCTACAAGTCATTGAACAGCCAGTCCTGTGTGTGACATTATTTTCCTGTGATTTTGTGTATTATGAGAGTTCTGTTTCCCAATTTTTATTTGCCATGGAAAGCTGGGTGTACAGCCATGCACCTTTTTATAAGACTTAAATGCCCCTGTCAGTACTGTCTCTGAAAAGAGCTCTCTGTGTTAGCTGTGGAAAGCCTGTGCATGGCTCACATGTGCCAAGTGACTGGATCTCTGCAGGCAAAGCAGCTCCTGTTGTTCTGCCTGTTGTCAGTCCATCCGTGGGGGTGCCATCAGCTTGTTTGCCTGGGTGCTTGCAGGAGGCAAAAGAGAACAAGAGCTGCGGAGGAACCAAGCTCCTCTAAGTTGAATATTCTCTCTAAAACTTAGCTGGTTTTCTCTGCAGAATTGCAGTTGTGAGGGTTGGTGTATTTCCCGGAAAGCTCACTCCATCTGAGGTATGAATTAACCTCAGGTGTGAGTGCTCAGCAGAGAACCTGGGAACAGAGCAGGATTTGCAGCAGCACTCAGCCCAGCCCTCAGGTCCTGCAGCCCTTGCTGCAGGGTCCAGCATGCTCAGTTGTGATTTCTACAGCAGCCTTAAAACAGAGACCAAGGCCATGCCCCTAAAGAAACTGTCCCACTCCAAAACAACTGCAGAGGCCATGTTCTGCTGTGGATTAATATTGTGGCACCATATTCAGGCAAAGTGGGATCTGTGATGTCCAAGGAGGAACACGCTTTCACTTAGAGAAAACGTGCACAAGAACTGTCATTTTGCAGTAGAATGCAGTTTAACTTTAGCATTAATATCCCAGTAAAAGGCACACTTAAGTGGCTTATTAAAACTACTGGTACGAATTGCTGCCTGATGTTATTATTTCTCCTTAAGTCTCATTTGGATTGTCAGAGGTTTTAAGTGTAATAAAAGCATTAATATTAGACTGAAGGGAGATGAAAATGTGCCTTTGTAGCTGTTTCCGATAAACTCCAGGGTGTAGGAATAGGCCTAGAGGAGAGAGGTCAGAGTTCTCTCTTTTTTCTTTTTTTTTTTTTTAATCACAGAAAAAGATCCCTAAACTTGTGAAGTGAGTAAAATTGCAAGGAGGGTGACTTTTTTCCTTCCTTTGAAGCAAAACATGAGACAGGCTGTGCTACAACCTCTGCCTTGTTGTTTTTTGTTTTGGGTTGTTTTTGTTTTTTTTAATCAGCAGATAAAAAGATCTGAGAGTAACATATGGTATCATATGGTATGAGAGTAATGTATGATATGGGTATCTGATGATGTTCTCTCCTCCCTTTTATAAATGCCCCATTAGGTGAGCGTGCTGTTGCCTGTACTTACTCCTAGGGATGATCATGCTTGCAGAACAGCATTTTCACCCTCTTGTGTGTTGCTGAATTACTGAGCCACAGCTTTGTACCTGGAAAGCCTTGCCTATTTTTAGTTTAAGGTTCACTATGTGACTTAAAACTTCCAGTAGCTTTTGCTAGGATTGTATGAACTTGCTTCCTTCGTCCTACAGGCAGGGGTACCCTAAAACAGAAGCTTATGCTGTGCTTCCAGGCTGTGCTGATGTGCTGCCATAGGTAGTCTGCAGCCCTTGTGATGGTTACCTGCCTTGGTGCTGGGTTGTCAGGTGTATTGGAAGGAATAAAAATAAACACATTTGGGTTTTGTGCACCATCAGCTGAACTTGGAAGCAGATAGCTTGCAAATTGAATTAGCAAGAGCAGTCTTTTACCTTCTAAAATTACTTACGCTGTTACATCAAGTAGTTATAAGCAAATAAAATAAAGTATTTTATTAGCTCTTTCATGCTGTGGCTGCAGTAGGAAATTATAGGGTTTACATTTCTGAGGTTGATAGAGTCTTTTGGGAGGTTATGCAGCTATAAATCAAAGGTTACCTTTCAGATTGCCTATGAAAGCTATATAATAATTAAGATGTGGAGCTTTGCTTCTCTAAGGTTAAATTCTTTGGTGGTTGGTTCATTTCTTGTCATCTTAACATAGTAACAAGTTAACTGCACCTTTCTGGCATCTCCTGTAAACCACAGCTGATAGAGAGTGACCATCCAGTCAGTCTTGGAGAAGCTGGGGTGGAGGGACAAATTGGACTTAAATAATAGGATTTTATGGATAAATTTTATTTATGATTTTATTTTATTATATTATTTTATTTATCATAATTTTATATTAGAGATGGTCATCTCTAATACTGAAGCTCTGAATCACAGCTTTGCTATATTAAGCATTAAAAAACACCCCCAAAACAAACTGCTTTTAGATAATTCTCATGTCATCTGGTTAAACTCTTCCCTCTGCTCCATATCCTAGAAAAGCTATAGTGTTTCTACTGGTAAAGCTCCAAAAAGTGCCCTTATGGACCTGAAACAAATGTGAATGAATCAGCCACATATTTTTGAGGTGCTTTCAACATCTAAAATTACTTAGTAACAGCAAGCACTCTGCTTTTAAACTGTATCCTCACAGTTGCAGCTCTGTTGAGTGCAGTCTTTCAGAAACTTTCTGGGCTGTCTCAGCAGGTTTGTGTCACCTTAGGGGCAGGGGGTGGTACCCAATACATGCTCCCGTGCCCACGTGTTTGAGTTCTGTCACCGGCTGAAGCTGCTTGTGTATGTGCAGGAATAAACATACATACATAGAAAAGAGATTTGCAGATCCTGTGAGTATGGGAAATGCTGTTGTCCTGTGTCTGCTAGCCATCATCTTTTCTTTCCACTCCCTGTTTCCCAGAAGGACTTGCTGAAGTTTGCTAGACTTAATGTAAGCTTCCACTTCTGTTTTCAGCAACTCAGAACTAATTTTCTTCCCTCCTGCTTTGCCTCTCCTCAGCTGACACGGGCTGTAGTCCCTTTGTGTTGCATTACCCAAAGGGGTGTAATGAGGGACGTGCTGCAGGCTGTAGCTGCAGCCAGCCTTGCCTGCTGTTCCCACCTTTTTCCTTGGTACTTGTGTGAGCAGTGCTTGATGGCTACATGAGAGCAATGTGTGTGTACAACGTCCCTTCTCCATGAGTGATGAGCCTCTTGTTAGTAGAGTTGAACTAAACTAATAAACACTGTGCATCTAAATTATGCTAACCACTGCCTTTGCCATTAATTGTCAGTTGAAAAAATCTCTTCTAGACCCTCCTTTTGGCTGGGGAATGAGACTTTGAAAGTGCCTGTAGCGCTCTTTGCCTTGAACAGAAGACGACTGTGTGAACGCCTTAGACAGAACAAGGATGTCCAGAAGAATTCAATGGTTCTGCTGCAGGGTGGAGAAGAAACCCAGAGATACTGTACTGATACTGGTATTGTGTTTCGCCAGGTAAGAGCTGAATCAAAACTTCCAATTAAGAAACTCTCTTTGACTGCATGAATTTTTAAATTATTTTAAATTATTTTCTCTATCTTTCAGATGTGCATTGTCTTGCTTCACTTAAATAAATTGGCTTCTTTATAACATTGCTTCTTCAGCTTTGAGTTGCTCTCACTTTCAGTGCTTTAGTGCTAGCTCATTGTCTGGTTTAAAGGGCTTAAACCTGTTCAAGGCCTTACTGCTCGCCAGTGTTTGCATCTAATCTTGAAGACAGCAGTGGAATATTTCTTCATTTTTTCAGTCTTGTCTGTGACCCAGAAAACAACCTTCTTTGTGTAGTAAAACATGTAACAGTGGACCTAAGCTGAATTAATTAATACAAAAGTATATTTCATGGTTTTATAAAACAGCAGCCTATATCTTGGAATTTACAATATGTGTCTTCTTAAATTAGACTCTTCCTTAAGTACCCATGTGTTCTGTCACAAATAGGACTTAACTCATTCAGGGAATGTTGGTGTAAAAGAACTCAAATTCTTTATATCCCATACTCTGCAGAGTTTCTGCAGCACTTTGTTTTGTGAATTTAATTGAGCTGTTGTATGTTATGAATAAACAAACCCAGTAAATTCCAATTTAGATAGCACATATCTTAATGTAGTTATTAGTCTGGTTTAGAGGAGATGCACCTTTCAGGGTACCAGAGCATATGTCTGTCCCTACCAAAATGAAATCCTGTATTGTTAGGGGTTTTGTTGTTTGCTTGCTTGTTCTTAAAGTAACTGTTGGCTAAGGGCTGTTCCTAGTGCAGCTTCCTCTTCTCTGGGGAAGGCTGGGGTTTCACTTCAGTGCTCTGCCTTTGCAACCCAATGAAGCTGCACTCTGCTTTTGCCTTGTCTCTTGTGAGGTGATTCTTTCTCCCTGATAATACATTCCTTAATTCTAGATTGGAAGAATGTATTTTAATGTGTAGTGTATGTTTATTGTGCCAAGTTTTAACCTCTTTATGGTAGTTTATTAATCTCTGATCCTTTCTGGTTGCCAGCAAAAGGATTTGTATTATTCTAACCTAAAACTAACCAGTCTGAAAAGGTTTAGACCTAAACCATTTCTCCCCCTCCAAAAGCAAGAGATCTCTTCCAGATATGTGGAAATAGGAATTAATATGTACTGTAGTGTATTTTTAGAGCAGGTAGAAGTGAGGTTTTTCTTCTAAGAATTTATTTTGTTTTAACCTAGGAATCTTACTTTCACTGGACTTTTGGAGTAACTGAAGCAGGCTGCTTTGGAGCAGTAGATGTTGATACTGGAAGATCTATACTTTTTGTTCCTCAACTCCCTGAAAGCTATGCTGTTTGGATGGGAAAGTAAGACCTACCTTTTAACTGCATTCTGGTGTATCCAAGTACTTTATGTAACATAACTGCCTGTAGAGCTCCAGTGTTGTGTGATTTAATCAGATTCCACCAAATCACGCCATAGGAATGATACATACATAGAGTGATATATACAAACAAAGATACAAAACACGATCAGTTGATATTGATCATGTGATATGAAATGATCCACCACCATTTGGAATACAATACCCTTAGAATTGGAACCTATGAATCTCATGGTAACTCTGAGAAGAAGGTGAACCACAAAGAAAAGTCAGTATCTTGTTTTAAGCCCAAGCAAGTTAAATAATAAAGCAGGCTTTTTCAAGTTGCTTTGCCAGTTTGCAGCAGCCTTAGCTAATGAAGCTTTCTGAATGGTGTAAGGTATTTTAGCTTCTGATAGGCTTTTTAAAAATGAACTCACGGACAGGAAAATGTGATTTTAATGCTATTCTATGAGTATTCCATAAACATCTCTCCATCCACTTTGGTAGTAAATACTGCACAGTGCCATAGTAGTGGAGGAATTGATTTATTTTTGTGTTGATTTATTTTCTCAGTCTTAATTTTATTTATACCCTCTACCAAACTGTAAATTTTTGTATCATCTACGTTGTCTCAGAGCATTGGATTACTTCTAATTTAATCTTTTGACAAGCTGCTTCACTTCTAATTGAAGCTATCACTTATATTTTAATGCTAATTTTGGGAAGAGGAAAACAGTTGTAACTGATCCCATGTGCTGAACTGTGTCAGACCATATGGCAGGGCATGGCTGTTGTCTTCTCAGAGAGTTTATATGAATTTCATTGTCTTAGACCTGTTTGGGGACTGAAATTGTGGTGGCATAAAAATCTGCGTACTGCTGTCTGAAATATTTTACCTGTGAGCCATACCTGTCTGGGAGGGCAGGTTTGTGTACTCCCTGAAATCTGTTTCCACTTATAGACAAAGCTTTTTCCTATCCTTAAGTTCTCTTCTGCTAGTTCAAAACAGCTGTTTCATACTCACACTGATTGTGCCTAATCTAAAAACACTTAAAAATATTATTGGAATTCCAGCATCTTATTTTGCATTCTCAAACAAAATATTGTGGTGCTTATAACTAGTGGCCTTTCTGATTTGTTTGTGCAGTGCTTGTTATCTGTCCATTTACAGAATTAATTAACTCTAGTTAAAAGTGATTTATTGTCATTGTGTCTTCTTGCAGAGTATAACAAATGGTCGTTGTTGTTTTCTAAATTCTTCTCCTTACCCTTCCTGAATCCGTCTGTTTGAATCTTGTTTTCTCTTCTGTCAGCCGTGGTCATGTACCTTTTCTGCTTGTCAGAAGGAGGATGGGTGAATAACTCATTTGTGAGTCAGTAGCGGTTCTGCTTCATAAGTTGGTTGGCAGTGAATACTGCACACAGCTGGGGATTGTGTTCTTTCCCAGATTCAATTTTAACTCAAAATTAGCACTGAAAGAAAAACACAAGTAAACATGCCTTCTATCCACTGCAGTTTATTATTATAGTTTGCCTTGGAAGTGCTTACTTCCAGGCCTGTGGAAGGCACTACCTACCCACTGGAGAAACAGTAATTTAACATCAGGGAAGCACAAATCAGTGGAATGCTTTGTGTGGTATTTGAAAGGTTGGTGTCTTACAGAGGTTTGCAGCTGGTCTGCTAGTTCATAGCACAGGGTGGAATTGCTTTGCCCGGTGTTTATTCTGCTTTCTATTTAAGACAGATGTGGGAATCTGTGAATTTGGGCAGAAACACATAGATTCTCTTAAAATTAATACAAAAGGCTCATTACCACAGTTTTACCACTGCTGTGTTACTAAATGTATCATTTGATGTCATGTTGTGCCTTCACTTCTGAAGAACACATATTTGAGTTGCTTTTGAAGCATAGTGTGGATAATGTGTCGTTCAAAAGGATTAATCTTTTTGCCTTGAAGTAATGCAAAAATGGGTTTTCTTGACCCCATGCAAATTGCAGTCTTAGTTTGGCCGAAGCCAGCGCAGTATCTGAGAGTGCTGGCTTGGGGATCGGCAGAGCGTAAGTTTACAAATGAGACCATGAACACGGTAATTCTTCCAGCCTCACCACTGCACTTGTGTTTCTGAGTGGTGCTGCAGAACAGATGGACACGAGGTGGGGAATGCACCACTCTGGGCTGGGGTCAGCTCACACCAGCACTGAGCAGTACGGGTGTTGAGGGTGACTGACACTTCGGAGGTGTTACGGATGGGGTAGCACTTGGTGCTGAATGTGTGTGCTCTGAAGATGTGTGAAAATAGTTGTAAGGCTACCTTTCAGAAGTTCTTCAAGCCAAAATAACCTCTGCAGTTTCAAAAGGAAGGAGAGATTAAGTTTAGTTCGCAGACTATGGACCTTTTCCAAAAAAACCTTAAGCCCCTTAAGGTGGCAGTTGCAGAATTGTTGTGAGGGTACTTGTAGGACTGGTGGTCCTACGTTCATGGAAGGGATCACAACAACATTGCTGTGTTGCTGTGTTTTTAAATTATGGGTGTGGGCATTTCTCCAGATGTTGGGTAGCCAATTGCTTAGTTGTTGGCTGGAAAAACGTTTTCAAGTAAGAGAAGCACTTTGCCTGTCTCTTGACCTGTACTTCTGCCCCTGTCCCTCCGTCATTTGTAAGGCAGAAACACAGACTCTGAGAATGACTCTGAGCTTAGTGGGTGGCTTTTCTGCTCCTGAATATTTTTCTGTTTTTAACTTTAGAAGGAAGAGTTTAAGAAATGAATCTGGTAATATAGGATGGTAAAGGCTTCAGAAGTGTAAATGTTTTGTAAATGTCCCTCTTTCTTGGCACAGTCTTACCTAATCAAGTTTTTTGGTGCAACAAAGCTGTTAGCCATCATTTCTGTTCCTAGAAAGCATTGAGTTGGTATGACTGAATGTCTTCACAAAGACTTCAGTTTTGCCAATTAATGCTGCACCTGCCATTTACCTCCTTAATTATAAATGACAGAACTAGTCAGTGTGCTGATTAAAGATATTTTATAAAGTAAAACATACTGTACAGCAGCTGCTTTATGTGGAGAGCATGCCAGAGTAACTTAATAGGTTTGCCACATAGAGTGTTTTTAATGGAAGACAAAAAATATTTAACCCTTTCACGCTCTAACTTTAGAAACACAAATATATTAATGGTTCAGAAAAATAAAATGGTGCTGTGGTGCCCAATTAATGGTGCAATTTCCTGTGTTTTCTCTGAAGCTCTGCTGGATGACTGGTAAGCATTGCAGCTTTAATCTGACTTTAGTTGCACTCACTTAGTTACAGCTTTAAATTCTCTTACTATAAGTCATGTTTTTCCATGAATTTGATTGAAAGCTATCTGTGTGTTCAGAGTTGAACCTTGGATTAGCACTTGGAGCTGTAATAAAGCGCAATGAAATGCTTTGCAAATATTAGTTATTTCTCAGTGACCTAATGAGGAAGCTCTTTAAAACATTGTCCTAAGTTTCAAGGAGGTTACAACCAAAACCAACCTTTGGTTTTGGTGATTACACTTAACTGACATCAGCAAAGCTGGGTAGTTTTACTGCCTTTTAAAAAAACTGCAGATGTATATGGTTGGGGTTTTTTTGTTTGTTTGCTTTTTTCCCCTTAACAGTTTTGTACAAGAAAGTAGCCTCTTAGCCTGTGTGGGCTTTTACCTTTTTTTTTCTTACAGACTTTTTGTGACCGTGAAAATTAGAAGCTAAGAAATTGATTACTTGATCCCTTCTTAATGGAGATAGGTGATATTTTGTGACACTTGTATTTTGAATAATTGCGAGTATTAAATCATGCCCAGCATGGTATGTTTATCTCTCTGTATCGTGGTGATGGAGACTGGTGCATTATTACCCTTGTTCTGACAATAAGAGGGCAAGGTCTGTAGCAGGGAAGCTGACAGTGGGGACAGCTCTTTGGAAAGGGAGTGGAGCGTGTGTGCAGGTTATAGGGAACGAACTCCAGGTTACCTTAATTGCTCTTCTTAATGTACATTTTGTAGGAATGAAGGACATCTTCTACAGGAGTTTTATTAATGTGGAGCATACAGGTCCTCTTTTTCACAGCCTGCTCCAGAGCTGTGTGTTTTTTGGTTTTACCTTCAGAACTGATCTGCCATCTCCTGCTATTTTTTATTTTAATTTTTTCTCTAAAATGAAAAATGCTTTTCTTTTTCTGTGTCTCTCAGTTTGATCTTTCACTGCAGTTTGTCACTTCCCAGTACCCACTGATTCTTTATTTTGCTGTTTAAAAAAAACCCCAGGTTTTAATCACTTTAGGTCATCTTATTACTGTTTTGTACTACCAATTGGCATTGCAGTTTATCTGCAAAGTTTATTACCATCTGGAAATGTTCTCTGTGGATCTCAATCATACTCAGTTCTGCTTCTGTTTCTGAGTAGTGTCAGAACTAATTTCAATCTTTGCAGTATCCCGCTAATCAAGACTTGCAGTCAGTTTGTGTTTATTGCTTTAACTTCTGGGGACATCAGTCTAAATTGACACTGCACTTTTCAGTGTGGCAGTTGAAGGGTTTCCCAGCCTGGGGAGTGCTCCTCTTTTTGTCTATTTATGTATTTTTATTTTCTGCTTTAGGCTTTTCTGCTTTCTTATTATGACTAGTCATTGGGTTTCGGGTTACATTGTAGTGTTTCTGTCCAAGCCAATTGGAGTTGATTTTGGAGAGTAGTAGTCGTCTTGAGAGGGGTTTTTTTTTTGTCAAATATTTTACTATTATTCAGGTAGTACATCTGTTACTTTACCTTTCATCTGATCCTTTCAAAACTGCACAATAAAGCTGGTTGCTTTTGATTGATAAGATTTACTTGTGCAATTCTCCAGGGTGCTTATTTTCCATGATTCCAGTTCTCTCCCTGGTAAAGTGATTTCCATTTCTTGTCCCCCATTCATTTATTATTGCACTTCATAGAATCACAGAATGGCCTGGGTTGGAAGGGACTTTAAAGATCATCAAATTCCGACCTCCCACCATGGGCAGAGACATTTTCTACTGGACCAGGCTGCTCCAAGCCCCGTGCAACCTGGCCTTGACCACTTCCAGAGGTGGGGCATCCACAGCTGCTCTGGGCACCCGGTGCCAGGAACTCAGCACCCTCACAGGGGAAAATTTCTTTCTAATATATAATCTAAACCTGCTCTATTTTAGTTTGAACCTATTCCTCTTTGTCCTGTCATGCCTGACTCTTAAATAGAGATTTTCTCTATCTTTCTTTTTGGCTCCTTCAGGTACTGGAAGGCTGCAGTTAGGTCACTCTGAAACTTCTCTTTTCCAGGCTGAACAATCCCAGTTCTCACAGGCCTCTGCTCATCCTGGAGCCTCCTCTGGGCTCTCTGCAGCAGCTCCAGGTCCTTGCTGTGCTGGCCCAGGGCTGGCCCAGCTCTGCACTGGGCTCTCACCTGAGGGCAGAGGGACAGGATCCCCTCCCTGCTGCCCACGCTGGCCCAGGGCAGGGCGGGGCTTTGGGCCCGGCTCTCCCGGCCGGGGCAGGCCCAGCTCTGCCCCACAGCTCCCCCGGGCCTCTCCCGGGGCTGCTCTTGACTTGTTCATTCCCAGCCTGGATTGATCCTGAGGGTCGCCCCAACACAGATCCAGTTTAGCACTTGGTCTTGTCAAACCTCATGAGATTCCCATGTGCCAGTTGTTTTCTCTAAAAGCACTACTCAAGTGCTCAGACTTCTCAAATGTTCAGTTTAGTCATTGTCCCAGTATTCTCACTGTCCACAACCTTGCTTGGTCTGGGATGAGTGTGTATTGTTTTTGAGTTTTACTTCAGTACTTATTTTTTATAAATCCTTGCTTCCTTATGTCTTTCTTAAACAGGTTAATTTTCTTGTTGAGAAGGCTTGAAACCATAAAAGCAATTTGTATCAGTCCATTGATTGGCCATCTCTACCAGCATACACCTTTAAGTGAATGCCCCAGTTGGTAGTTTTTTAAGTGTTAAAGTGCTTCTTTTTCCTCTCCTCTTTTTGATTCAGACACATTGAGAAAAGAACCAGCACTAGGCGAATCTGTTGGATCATGCTGCACCAGAGTTTTTTAATCCGGATGTGGCTTCAAACCTCAGATTGAGATAGCACGTCTCATTTTGGTGGTGTGGCAAGGAATGTTGGTAACCCCCACCAGGCATTTCTTATTTTATACTTCATGTAATGTGCTACCAGCAGTACTGAGTTTGGTGATATACTCCCAATAACATTATGAAATATCAGAGAATCCAAGTTTTTAATTTGTTTATCAGGCATGCCATGTGGTTTTTTTTACATGGACTTGGCTGCTGCTGGTAAGAAGGTGAGCTGCAGCAAAAGAAGTGTCTGTGGGGGTTTGCCAGCAGTGCTCCAACAAGGCTCTGCACCTCCACACTGCCTTCTGCTGTGCCACTGCCCAGCCTGAGGGCAGAGCTCTGCTTCTTGTTGCCCTGCATTTGAGAAGGTGCTTCAGTGAAAAAAACCTCAAGTGAAATACCTACAGCGGTTCCTCTGTTCTTGCACTTCTGAAATTCCACATTCTTAGCTCTTTATGTTGTTTTCCTTAGGTTTTTTAATTCCCTGCGACCTGTCTGTATTCTCAGGAAGGACTCTCTGAAAGAGTGTGATCTCTCTTGAGAAACAATAAATGGAAAAACAAACCCAACTGGTCTGTTAAAATATGTCAGGGAAATGTATCATTAATATTAATGCTTGTTAAAAGTTAAATGTGAGTGTAAAGCAGGCAGATTGTGTTTTACTGCTGTATTTTACACTGTTTTAGTGTTTACCCCTTGCTGGAGCTCTGGCAGTCAGAGCAGGTGGCCACAGCCCCAGTCCTGGGGGACACCAGATACTTCTTTGTCTGGCAGGGCCAACATGACGTTGTGGATAGGACACTGTGAAAGGGTAGGTTCTGTCTTTTCTTTGTGCCCATTGAGCTGTTGTGTCAAGTTCATTTAATTTCTTTATAGTTTGGCTTTCCTTAGAAGTTATAAAATGGGAGTGTTATCATCCCTTTTCTTCTTAAAGCTGTTCAGGTCATCTAATGCTGCTGTAAAAATCAGTGCTGCTTTGTCTCATTCTGTTACCAATTAATATGAGAGATGTGAGACATGCTACTCACATTCCTGAGCTTGCTGTAGTGCTTTTATGTGTGTGATATTAAATATTGCTTCTTTCCCCCTCCCCCCCTCAATAGTGGTGTTTTTCCAAAGTACAAGCAGAACATCTGCTATTGGCAGATTCAGTATATAACTTCCTTTGTTAAAAAGCATGAATTGAGACCAGTGTTTGAGTGAAACACTTACTATATATAATGACCTAGAAATTACACTTAATACCTTAACCACTATAATTCTTACGCTCTTTTTTTGTGAGAAGAGAGCTTTCTAATAAGTATATGTCATCAGTTTAATGCAGATTTCAGTGTGTAAACGTTTCCTTAGTCACAGTTCTTTCTGTATAGAGCCCTTGACTCCAAGGAAGAATTTTATTTGATGAGAGGAATAAAGCAAAGGTTACCAATTGCAAGTTTTCTGTGTTTTTGTTGCGTAGCTCTTGATGGTGTCTCTTAAATGTCTAATTGAGACACTGCTGTTTGAGGTAGAATTTATAGAAAGTCTAAAGAACTGTTCATCTTTTGGAAATGCCTGTAGTGGGAATAGCTAAACAGGAGCAGTGAGATTGTATACTTGAAGTAGATGAAATAGGGAGGTCAGTGTTTGGCTTTTGCTAGGACTTATTGTGTGGTTCTCCTCAATACTTTATTTCTGATTTCTCAAGTCCAATGGTCTGTATTGCTGCTCCTAGTTATTCTGATTCTGCATGATCTGCATAGCACTGGGGAGTCCAGTATCACGTACCCAGACCTTGTGTCCAGCTTCATGCTGTGGACTCCACTGTTCTGCCCCTCAAACAGGGCTTCATTTACAATCCTGCTTGTTTTCCAGTCACCTCAGCTTGAGTCGTCGTCTTCATCTTGATTTCTTTTAAAGTCCATTATTTTATCAGAATCCCTCTTACTGTAGACTGTATCAAAAGGAGGAGGGAGTCTGAGTTTACATATGTGCAGGTAGTTTTGTCTTTCAAAGAGTGTAGCAGTAATCTTGAGAAGTGTGGAAAGGGAGTAGCATTAAGGTAGTCAAAACATTGTTGGAGGCTGTCTGTGATACCAGCAAGCCCATTAGTACTGTTTTGTTTTAAATCTAGCTTGATGCCTTTTAATCTTGTTTGACATAGTGAAATTCCTTTTGGATATAAAGGTGATGGCACTTCTTTGGACAAAATCAGGAACATCTGCTGGTGTATTTTAAAGTGTGCTGTGCTGTTCTTCCTAGCAGTTCTTGACACCCTCTTGTTTGGTTAATGCTTCACCATCTGTTAACTTGATGATATTGTAATGAGAAGGGAGTTAATTGGTGAATCTCTGACAGCATTAAAACATTGCTTTTGCATCCCTTCTCGTCTTTCAGCTCTACATATCCTCATGTATTTCTATTTTTCTGCTTTAAATTTGCCAAGGTTGTTACTCTGTGTTTGCAGTCTCTCTGAAATTTATACTCTGCTTTAAGCTCATTCTAGCAAGGACTGAGAAATGAGTTGTTGACTGTGTAGAACTTCAAGTGCTGAAGATGATGCTTGTCCAATTTTCTCCTTGTGCATGTGCTTTCCCTCATTTAAGTGAGGAAAAATGGAGTGTATTTCATGCTCTGTGTGTGTGCTGCAGTGCCATGTACAGGTGCTACCTGCAGGATAATGTAAGCATTTCATTTGCTCAAGACAAAGTGATTTTGCCATAAAGCAGTGTTTTATATCTGTTACTCTGAATATGAAAGTCAGAGTTGAATGGAAGAAGCAGAAAGCTTTACTGTGAAGTTCACTAGTTCTAGCCTTTCTGTCTCACTGCATCAAGAATCATCCTCTCCTGATTTTTTTATACAAGCTTGGACAATTTTTTGTGTATGCTAGGCACTAAAACTTGTAGAACCTGTGAGAAGGGTACACTGAATGTCATTGTGTAGAAGTCTTTGTTACTGGTCTGTTCTGTTATTGTTCCAACTATGTTAATCCTTACTTTGAATTATTTAATTTTAAAACATCCCTTTCTGGTATCTACCAGGAGCTGTGGATCCTAAAGACAATAAGACTTGTGGATCTGTATTTTAATTGTAGGAGAGAATCTTCAGCATGGCACGTTGCTTTCTGTCAGTACTTGTTGTCTTCTTCCCTGACATAGTAGGAGTTCCTCAAAATGGTTGTTGACTGGTTATTTTGAGATTCCTACAGCTCCTTTTAAAAAAACACATTAAATGAATGCTGTTGAGTTTTGCTGGTTGTTTTTTGTTTGTTTGGTTGGTTGGTTTTTTGTTTGTTTGCTTGTTTTGTTTTTGTGGGTTTTTGTGTGTGTTTTTGTTTGTTTTTGTTTTGTTTTTTTTTTTCTTGCTAAAGCGAGATACAGTGATTAGAAATTGTAGGTAATTCCCATGATTTTCCCTAACATACATTCAGTGATAGCATGTGTGGTCAGCCATCCAGAATGCTTTGTTGTCTGTGCCATTTCATTTTAAATTAATATTTAATTTTGCAGAAGAGCAGTTGGTGTTTATGGTAGACTACACCTATTGCTTTCTTTTATATGTAACAGTGGATTAAGACACCCTTCTTCCAGAATAGCTGCAAAACACAAACAAGGTCAGATGTTAGGACTTAAGGAATTCTCTGAAACAATTCAAATCTTAACATTAAAGGTGTATAATTTGTTTAATATTTGTAGTGAACATACCATTCGGAATATTTTTTCCCTATGTGAATGTTTTACATTCTAGGCTATGTAGTAAGATAACTAATCTTGAACTAGGAACTCCAACTGAAATATTGAAGAAAAGCTAAATTGCACTGTTTCAGGAAAAGCTGAATTTCATTTTAGAGCTGGTCCACTGTAAGAACTAAAAGCTGAAAATCTGTCCTAGAAGCATTGAAACATGGAAATGCCAAGCATCCTTTGGGAATAAATGTTAAATATATTGAAGTTTGGATGAATGTTTAGATGCAAATGAAAGCATATACATAAAAATGTATATTAGCAATTAGGCTGCAAATATATTAGCAGGTGGCTTAGATGTGTTTCTTTCAGGAATAGCTATCAGCTGTTATAAATTCTGTTCACAGTTTTTCTTTGGCACTTGTGATTTAGATCCATCTCATTTTGCCTCTCTTCTGAATACAGTTCTGAAAACTAGAACACTTTTTATCATGTTGGTATTACAAGGCTAATGCTCCAGAGTCCTTTAGCACACAAAGAAATGTTGCTTAATGGAATTCTTACAGTAATGCCAAATTTGTACAGATCTCTTAAGATTTGTGTTATGAATTCTTGTGCAATGTAATGAACATTTTTAGACAATGAGACCAAGTTTTTATTGGATTAAAGTGGAAACACAACGTGGTTGATAAACTGCTGCAAAGAAATTGTGATTTGAATTTTCTCCAAATATGTAAAAGCTTTAAAATAAATTTTTGGTGTATTTATAGATATACAGAACTGTCATAGCTGTTCATCTTACTGATGGGTAAACAGAGGAGTCAGTGTTATATTCCAGTTTGAGGATGAGTGGAGCCAGTCCTAATAATGTGGTCTGGCAAAACCTGAACAGGTGTGATTTGGCTGTGATTTGTTGAAGCATCTTGGTTTTTAAACATGCCATCATGTACCATGTGAATTCAGTTAAACTAAATGGAAAAGTTTATTCTAAACTTGGATTTTTTTCACCAAGATGAATAACTGGGATCTGTGATTACTAGTTTTTAATACTATGCTCCCTTACACTTTTGCTGGTGGTTTTTGTGTTTGATAAATGTGTATAAGAGAAGTGAAGTACAGTTATTGTAAGGTATTAATTTACTCTCTGACTTAATGTTTCACACTGGATTTTTACAGTGAAAGTTTTGCTGCTGCTTCCTCACCTCTTTTGTTCCATTGCTACCTGAGCAGCATTTTGTTTAAAATAAATTTTAAATATTTCTTCAATATTTGGTGCTTAAATAAAATCATAGCTGTTAAAATAAGACAGTGTATGAGAATTCAGATCTTCTTAAAATATAGCTTCACATCTTTAGGCCATCTTCAGCATTTCTCAATCACTGTGAAAATCTTGAGAGTAAGAAACCAAGTAGGTGATCTAGATGGGGCAGAAAAACATGGAAGAGAGAGGAGTTTCATGGGAAGCATCAGCAGAAGGTAAACAGCTTAATGTTTAACTCAAAATAACTCAAGCTTTTTCACGGGAAATTGGGATGAATTGTAAGTGATGAACTAGAGACAGTCTCTTGTTTAAGGGGGTCCTTTGTGGCTGAAAATGAGAAAAACTAGGATCATATTCATGTAAATTAATATCAGTGCAGGACTCTCATGTTTTCTTTCTAATGGCCATGAACTCTGAGGTGCCAGAGTTTTGCTTAGATGCTTGGCCATGCGTACGTGGGCATGTTCCAGGAGTTTGGAGTTGCTTGTTTCCACTGTAAGAGAAAATGATGACTCTTGTTATTCTGGAAGTTAACTATTGACGATTCTAATTAACACAGGTATTTGCTTGGCTGCAGTTTTATAACTATAGGGAGAGGATATTGAGCCTTTTTAGGGCTGATATGCTTTAATCTCTGTGCTTTTTTTGCCACGTTGTGTTGTCAGGAAATCTAAACAATTTTGCACACCCCAACCCCCTGCCTGAAGCCTGTAAAAATTAGGTCATTACTTCTGTTCACATCTGTTCACAAAAGGGTTGGGGTTTATTTTTTTATAGGTAAATAGGCATGATTCAATAATAGTTGGGATCTTCCACTTGGGTAATCCTTCTAATTAATTTATGGCTTGCTGTGGGGCTTTTTGCATGTAGTCTCTGCAGTGATTAATCAGAATTCTAAAACTGGCAGTCCATAGCAGTATTGCAAATGACAAAGCCAAACCCAAAAGTTGTAACCAGTTAACTTATTCTAGCTTCTTGAGAGTCCTTTAGTAGAAAGAAGTAGTCCTTATCCCTGGGAAGTATCAGATGTACTTGAAATTATGATACTGAATGTAACTTTTGATTTTCATTATGCCAGTGAGCATTTCATGGAAGATACCCTGTGACAATGGTGATCAGTGCTAGCTTTGACCTGTTTTGTATTCAGATTGGATTAAAAATGGGTACTGAGCCCTGTATCTGCTCAGGAACTCTGCCCTGGTACTTTTTACACTAACTACCATGTTGTGCATAATTATCCTTCATTGAGCCCCACTAAACTGGGGAAAAAATGGAAGAGAGAATATGGAAAGGTACCATTGCAGATCACAGAATCATAGCATGGCCTGGCTTAGAAACGACCTTAAAGATCATCGAGTTCCAACCTCCCACCATGGGCAAGGACTCTTTCCACTACCCCAGGTTGCTCAGAGCCCCATCCAGCCTGGCCTTGGACACTTCCAGGGGTGGGGCAGCCACAGCTTCTCTGGGCAACCTGTGCCAGGGCCTGCCCACCCTCAGAGGGAGGAATTTCTTCCCAGTATCCCATCTAACCCTGCCCTCTGTCAGTGTGAAGCCATTCCCCCTTGTCCTGTCACTCCAGGCCCTTGTAAAGAGTCTCTCTCCACCTTTCCTGTCAGCTCCTTCTGGTACTGGAAGGCCACAGTAAGGTCACCCTGAAGCTTCTTTTCTCCAGGCTGAACAATCCCAGCTCTCCCAGCAGAGCTGCTCCATCCCTCTGCTCATCCTGGAGCCTCCTCTGGGCTCTCTGCAGCAGCTCCAGGTCCTTGCTGTGCTGGCCCAGGGCTGGTCCAGCTCTGCACTGGGCTCTCACCTGAGGGGCACACGGGCAGAATCCCCTCCCTTGGCCTGCTTTTCTTCTCTTGCTTCTTCTTCTTCCTGATCTTTGGTGGCTTTCTATACTGCTTTTCTATATGTGACAGCATAGAATTTTTTGGCTCTAATATAGACTTCATGTTCACTTTTTCCTTGCACCTCTATAGTTCTGCAATAGCGTTGGTCTTAGAAATCTTCCCAGTGGGAGAGGCAGCTTCATCACTGGAGCATCGTGGTTCCTGTGGGATGGTAGTTTGTGGGAAGTGTGTATGAATTTATTTTTCCATCTAGTTGGAGGTGGTAAATGGCTGTATAAAAAAAGTGAGGCAGAGTGTGAGTGCTTCAGAGAGGAGCTGAGAAGTCTGGCTCTCAACTTGGTGCTAAAAGTCTTGCTGACTTTTGAGTGAGATAGCAAGACGCAGATGAGCAGGGCGGTGCACATCTGGGAATCGTGGCAGCTTGTCATTAGGTGTGATGAAGTCAAAAGTATCTCAAAGATGACCTAGTTTAACAACTGAGGGAGAGGACGGAGGATTGTGGGAAACTGCTGTTCTCTTTCTCTTAGAGAAAAATTCCTCAGCCTTTAAAGAATGATGAGCCACTTTTGTTCTTCAAGAGTCATAGTGTACATAAAAAGAGATGTTGGAGGGATTTATGCTGGAACGGATTCATATTAACCATAACTGGAGAATTAGATTAGTAGCTGTGTGCTGTAGGCTACGCAATTATAGAAGGCAACTAGCAACAGCAAGAACAAAAACGTTGAGAAAGAGCTTGTGAAAAGAGAAATTTTCTTATTGGAGTGATGGAAAATTATGTCTATTACTTAAACTGCATTAAATGAAATCAATAAAATCCAGAACACTTGTAGGTATACTTTTATGAAATATTTACTTTACATTAAACACTTCTTTGATTTAAACAATGCAGCTAATTATAAAAAGGTGCTTTGGATGTATTGCTCTAAAGAGCATACGTTGCCATAAATTACCATTGGCCATACATTAGCTGGTTTTACAGTTGGGGTTCTTCTGATACCAGATGAATTTTTTAAAACCGTAAAAGAGAACAAAGCTGGAAAGTGCTAAATCTGTTCATCATGTTTCTGGATTATTAAAATACTTCATTCTGTGAGGAATGAAGGAAGAATAAGGAGGTGCCTGTAGGAGAAACAGAGTATGCAGAAGTTGGAGGTAAGGCTACTATAATATAGAGGGTATATACAGATAAGAGGATATAGTGGGGTTTTTTTAATTACGTGTGAAATAAGCCAGGGAGAAAAGATAAATTATAATTACTTTGAAATCTCTGTCACTGATAGGAAGAGTCTACATAAGGTGTATTGCAAAAGGGAACATAATGAGATAGTTTTGTGTTACTTTTGAGTAGTACTTTCACAGATAATAAATTTTTAAAAATACGTGATTTTCTGCTTGAAAACATCGTAAACGGTTTCATGTTGTTCATGTCACGGCCCAGTACTGTTTGGATCATGAAGAAATGTAAATGATAAGGGAGCACACGAGATGAGAAAAATGGACATAGGGCAGTGCTCCAGCCTCCTGGTGCTGCCAGCAGCTCTGGCACGTGCCTGTGGTGTGGAGCAGCTCCTCAAGGTGCTGAGCTGTTTGCCCCACCTCTTCTGATGGTCCTTCTGTAAGGGTTAGAAATGCTCTTTGGCCTCCAGCCTCCTTTATTAATTCCCCAGATGGTCTTGTGCTGTTGTTGTGTAATGTTTGTATAGTTGAAGCTTTGGTCCTGCACATACCTCTTGCTCTCCTGCTGTCACTCAGGAGGCAAAATGCACAGGATCTTCCAAGCTCCAGCACTTCCAGTCATGGCTTTTTCCCTCCCATTTCCTTTACTCTGGAAGTAATGTTTCTTTCATGGAAAGATATAAACTGGGTGATTTTATTACTTTGAGATCACATTTTCAGGATTACAGAAGTTGTATTTATTTCAATACTGGGGACATGGAGATTTTAGTCAGAGACTGAAGTCTCCTGAATAACTGGCTGCTACCATACAGTGAAGGAAAGAGCAACAGTACAGCTGCTGGTACAGAAGATAGCAGGAGAGCCCTGGAGGGGCTGACTGCAAGCACATCCTTCTTGCCTTCAGAAAAATGTCTCTGGCTGGATATCAGGGGGAAAGAGTAGAAGAGATTTAGTTTTGAACACGGATCTGTAACACTCTGTTGGGTTAGAGGAGTGGATCTCTGGTGTCCTGAGCAATACAGGCAGCAGAACCCATGTCTTAATAGCCCTCAGTCTGCTAGAGCAGTTACCAGGGTAAAAAATGAATGTTTTCTTCACTCTTTGAATGTAACACAGGGCAGGCTGGTCTTTTGTTATTTCCGCATCCTTCCAAAGTTTGGTGAGTTGGAAAGTTATGTATAAATGGCATAGCAAGAGTCCCTAAGAAAACTGTCTTGCACAGAATGGGAAAACCCACTTTCATTCTGAGGAGACTCTGCTATCTAAGCATGGACTGGATTAAAGCACGATGATTTTTGTAGCTGTGGCAACTTTCAGTGTAATCGCCTATTTTGAGAAATGAAGATAAGATTAGTAAAACATTCCTCTTATCTGATTATATTGTTGTGATAGTAGAGAATATTATTTCTTTGTCTGTGGCCTTATTAAATATAATAGCAAAGCTAAACCCAAATATTTCTTTTTGTTGTTTTCCAAAGGATTCATCCCCCTGAATTCTTCAAGAACAAATATGCTGTGGATGAAGCCCACTATGTGACTGAGGTGAGTTTTCTGTGTCTCTGAATATTTTTTCCTGTGAATACAAAATCAATGAGTGGCAACGACTTTGCTTAGTTTTAGTCCCGTTCTTACTGGATATCTCCTGACTTTGTGGGATCTTCTCTCCCTTCCCTGTTACTGGAAAATGTCCTTTTATCTTACAAACCACTTGTAAATTTTTTTTAAGGCTCCTCTTTTGATCTGAATACAGTTCTTAATCCAAAGGCAGTCTCATAAACATGTTCTGTGCATGATGAGACCTGTCAGTGTGTGGCTTTATCCAACTGAAACATGTTACTAAATAAGTTTTTTTGAATGCCTTGGAGATTTGTGGAGATTGCTATCAAGGAGGTTGCATGTCCTAGCTCAGACTTGGGAGCCTACATTCATTTTATGCCTCCAAAAAGCTGTTGGGAAGGGCTGCCTGCCTCACTCTTACTTCCTACAGAATCATCCTATTACTTAAATAAGCAAGTATATTCACATTTCTCGATGCAAGTATGCCTTGCTTAGTTAGGTTTCTGATTTAATTTCTGAGCAGATGTTTGTACACTTGTGCACCTGGCCAGTGCTGGTTTCTTTGGTAGGAAGGCTCAGCAGGTGAGGGCAGTGTTCCTGCCAAACTCTGTGTGACTTTCATGGAGAGCAGCTTGAAGAAGTCTCCTCTGATTCTTCTGTTCCCATAGAACATTAACTCTGGCTCTCTAGACCAAAAGTTTTGCTCTCATCAGCTGTGGGGAGTTTAATTTAATTTTCATAATGAGTCCAGCAACAAAGTAAAATTTGATCTGTATGTCAGAAGCTGGGAGCAGAGGGAGCTATGGAGAGGTTGATTTTTGCCATGTGTGAGTTGGAGTCCTGTAGTGTTCAGGTGCTCCAGTGCTTATTTGTCAGATGGTGAAAATTGCAAGTGGAAAATACATGTTTTATTTTTAATAATCACATTTTTAAAAATCACATTCACCTTAGTAGTTTTGGGTCACTTTCTGTCAACAAATGTCTTTATTGCAGTTCTATTCTCTGCTTTTTTACCGCTTAAAAACTTGACTGGGAAGTGAAGATGGGAAAAAGAGCTTTTTATGGGGAGCAGTAAATAAATTAAAAAATGAAGGCTGCTTTTGACCTGGATTGCATGTATTGCAGTGGGAAGCTGTTGAAGCTTGCAGCATAACTGTTCAGCTCTCAACAGTTCCTTCTATAACTTTTGCCTTGTTTGCCAAGGAGCTGGTTTTCCACCATCAGAACACCAGGGGCCTTTTTTATAGAATAGCTTTATGTCAATGAATGACCAACATGTGTAAGTGTGTTATCCTGATATTTCATGAGATTAAGAAACAAAAAAATAAAGGGTGGAACTGATATTTTTGAACTTCACTGCCATATACTTTCTTTTGTTAATACTAGTAGTGTGCTATTAAGGTGGTTTTAAGTTGATAGAATATTGCTCTGTGATGTATGTTGTGTGTTCATTGCCTCAAGGTATGTGTAGTTCAGCACCCACTCTTCTGCAGCTGCTCTGGAAGCACAGCGTTCTGCTAGCCCAGTGATTCTGTCCTCAGATTTGTGAATGTTTGAAAGAGACTGAAGGAGCCTAATAAAAGGATTAGTCAGTAGAAGTGACCGAGTGAGAATAACAGTAAATATTCTTTGCTAAGCATTTAGCACATTGCAATGTAATAATATTATTGCAGATGTTATATGTGCAGGATAGAGCACCCTGGTGTTCCTCATTTCTGTGTGACATTACAACGTTTTTTGGCTCCTATGTTGTGTCTTCCTAAAGATGACAATAGGCATGAGTTCTAATTGGTATTTATGTCTTTAAAAGACACAATCAAATTGATCAGTGTGTTTCTGTCAATATTTTGTATTCTGCTGTCTCTTGTTGCATGTCTCAGGTCATACTACATAATCTGAAAGGTATCAGAGGAACATTTTTGTCTTTGCAATTAATTTACATTATATACAGTGAATATTGATGAAATTGGTATCAATGTGGTTATGAGGAAGAAAAAAAGACAAATAACAGTAATCTAAAACCTCTTCTTAGATATCCAGTGTATTGGCTTTGAAGAAACCTGCTGTACTTCTCACTTTGGTAAGTCATATTCTGAAAGTACTGTATTTCTTCAATAAGGATACCAGTTTATGCAGCATTTCTTTGCACTGTCAATCTCTACTTTTTCCTCCCCATCTTACACCAAATTTGAGGTCACCCCTGTATAACAATCTAGTCTTCTGACCCCTCCATGGTTTCAAGATTTGTAGCTTCTGGCCTCATTGGGTCTGCATTCTGTCTGCCAAAAGCTGTATTGGTTTCCTGGTAAAACGTGACAAGCCTATTGCCCATGATGGCCTCCATCCTGTCTACGCTGTCTCCAAACTCCTTTTTCCTTTTGTGCTGTTCTGGTCATATCATGAGCATGTTTGGGCCTTTCTGTGGGAATCCCACAAGGATTCAGGGAATACTTTTTCTGCATAGAGGGGTTTAGTAAGAGCAGCTTCTGGGAGGAGTGAGGCAATATCAAATGCTTGCTAAGTATTTGGAATTGTGCTTGCCTATTTCTTGGGAAGAAGCATGAATGAGTAGAGGTGAAGGCTGCAAGGTTCTTCTTCCCTATCACCTCTTTCCCCACAGTTCTGCTGCTTTACAGATGTTTTGTAAACTCTTACTATCTGTTTTATTGTCTCCAATCTTTATAAAAATTATTTGCTGACTCTGACCTTTCCCTTATAGCAAATGCAGTGGCAGCTCCTGGATTTCTTGTTTTCCCATGATAGAGACCAGATAGAAATCTTAACAAAAAACCCCTCCTTAGGAAGTTGTATGGCCTCAAATCTGAATTCTTTATCCATTAAGAAGAGAGGCCCTAAATAGTTTTCAGTCTTTCTTTCACTTTCACTTATATACACACAGATACTCTTAAAAGATGCCCCTATGGCTTAATTTAATGTTCTTTAAGAGTAATGAAAGAAATGGAATATTAGACTATCTTGTGCTTCTTACTGTGTGTTTCTTCACATGGAGTTGTTGAGTAGTTATCACTCTGGGAGCATCCTGTTGTAATCAAGAATTTTCACATAATTTTTGGCTGAGAGGAGGGTGCTGTGGTGCTTTCACATTCCTCCCACTGCCGTGAAGAAGTATTCAGAGAAGGGAAGAGCACTTCTCTGTCTGCTGCTGAATGGAAACTTAGTCCTCTCCTCCTGTGGTCTCATTCCAGAGCTGCTGCTCTGCAGGGTTCCCCAAGTCAGAAGTGTTCATTTGCTGTGTAGCAGCCAAAATACTATTGCTTGTGCTGCTTGCTTGAATGGAAAGCTGTTGGGGAGCAGCAAGCAAATTTAAATAGTAACATTTCCAAGGCAGGGCATAATAATTTATTTTAATATTAAATTACTTTAGAAGAAACCTTGCCTAGTTTTCATTCTCTTGCCATGTATAATTATATTACAGGTCTCACACCTCCCTCTCAAGACATAAGGGCATTAGAAATCAAAGCTTGTCTTTTTCCTAAGCAGCACATCCTGATCTGAGTTCTGTGCTGGTCTCCTACTGAACAAATTATTTCTTATATTGGACTGTGTTTGAACAAACAGGGGTTTTTTATTTCTAGTGATTCAGGTAAACTTATGTGTAAGATTTCCCCAAATACTTGCTACAATCAAGTTCTCCCCATGATTTAAATTTTAAATACATGTGTTTGGCTCAGAATCATAGTCCTTTTAATCTTTTTCCTCCCAGCGTGGTGTTAATACTGATAGTGGAAATGTCTCCAAAGAAGCTTCATTTGAGGGGATCAGCCAGTAAGTGACACAGCTTTTTTGTACATTAATTGTTACATGGTTACATTGAATTCATTTTATATTTCAAATTAAATTATGTTTTTCTTGATGAATGCATGTTGAATGGCAGATCAGATGCCAAACATTTTTATTTCCAAAGAAATTTTGATACATGTTTTTAATGACTTGAAATACAGTCAGATTTTTTTTTTAAATCTCTCTTGCATCTAAGTTAATCCAAATTTTCTCTTTGTCTGTGTTTATACTGTAGCTATTTAAAACCAAATAGACCCATCCTCATACATCCATTTCCACTTTTGGGGTTGGAATATTTGATTTTCAGATTGAAGAAAAATTAATCTTTAAGACTAGCCTCTTTCTCTTACTGAGTTCCTTGTACATTATTAACCTAGATATTATGGATTTTGGTAATACACAGTCTTCTGAAGAAATGTTTCATTACAGGTGTAAAATAAAATCACAAATCACAAAAAAAGGAGTAATCATTTCTCTGTCTAGATGTGAGCTTTTAGTGTCCTTAATGCTGTCTTTTTATGAAGTTTGGCTACTAGTGAGGTGAAAATGTCTTCCTTCATGCAGTATTTTGAAAGGGTGCTAAATAGAAAGACATCACAGCTTGCTCTGAGATGTGAGGATGATGGCCTCAATTTTTAATGAAATACAACTGTCTGTTCTGTTATGATATCTTTTAAAGGAGATAATTTTCTGGTTTTAACTCAACTGTATGACAAAAAAGAAACAAACTCCCCTCACTAAAAGGCCTGTTAAAATAAACAGTTGTGGTGAGATGTTGATCACTGACTCCCAGTCACCCCAGTATATTTTTTTCCATCCTCCTCTGTCAACAGCATGTTAATTCTACAGTGAAGATGGCAAGACACAGAATTTGCTGCAAGTCTGGGCACTCATCTGTGTAGCCTGAGCATGCTTTCTGCTGGGATTGTTTCTTTGTGTCAAGTGATCTGAAATCTGGAATCTGATTTCATAATTACTTAGTTCTCCTCTCTGTATCGTAAATAGGAATTTAATGGTTCTGCCAGGGATATTGGGAACAAGGTGCCAGCTATTTAGACATCTTTTGCTGCCCACTAAGTTAAATATGAAATATTTCACAATACATGCAGGTCACTTCTAATGAGTGTTTGGTGTCCTTTCTGCTGTTACAAGCAGTGTGAGTTCTGTTGCTTTGTTCAAGTACATAGTCATCTTACACTCTCCAGATACAGATGGACTCCAAAATCTGTGTGGAGAATATCTCCAGTTTTATCTGATACACCTCCACATGAAATAGAAACAGTTATTAACTTCACCAGCAATTCTTTATTGGAATGATGTACAAAAGTCTGTTTGAACTACCAAAACCCCCTTTTTTACTCTGAATTTCACTAAACTCCATTTAAAGAGTTTAATTAGTATCTGATTCACCAGTCAACATTAAGCTAGGAAGCCACTCCATTTAGCACTTCATTAGAGATTTTAATAGAGCATCTCCTACAACACTGAATGATATTTAAGCATTGGCTCCTTAGTTAGTGCTGACCATGCTGTCCTTGTGCTCCAGAAGTGCTTCTCCATTCCTAGCAGGGATTTCCAGCTGTTAGCAGATATTTCTCTTTTGAGACTTGGCACATGTTCATCCCTCTCCACTCCTAGGCACTAGGTCCTCATTTTGCTGCCTTTGACAGGTCTGGTTGGTACCCTCCCCTCCCAAGCTCACAGTATGGAAGAGCACTGATTTTGTTGTTGGATCAACTGCCCAATTGTGACAGAGACCATGCCTTCAAACCACTTGTCACTCCAGCCTTTCTTTGATCTCCCTGATGGTTTGTGTCTTCTTCTGGGCTCTGGTGGGCTCGTGCTTGGTCCACAAGGTAGCCCTTGCAGGGGGGTAACTGGTGGTCTGGAGGAGGGGGTGAGCTTCCTTTTAAACTCTGCTTGCCTCAGAATTTTGTAACTGTATGTATAAACCAGTCCATTTCATATTTGTTTTCAATACAGACCCAAACCAATTTCAACTTTCCTGCTTTCCTGCTTCTCCACATCTCCTGTAGCAAATGTTTCCTTTATAGAAAGATACATTTCAGATGTATTGATTGTTTCCAAGAGGATTACACCCACAGCAGTGTGTTCCTTCAAAGTTCCTCCCTCTTGCCTGCCTGTGACTGTGCCTTGCTGTCTCTCTCAGTCCTCAGCTCAGCCAGGCTCTGCCCTGGCCATGGTGCTGTATTTTATGCCTGATCTCCTGTTTGTTTTGTTTTCTGGCTTCCTGGCCAAGATCTATTTTCTTGCTAGGAAACCATTTTGTGTTTCTCTTGCTCATATGTCTTTTTTCTCCTAGGCTGACCTGGCCCAGTGGGGGTGGGGGCATGGAGGGTGTTTCATGATGGATAATAATGAAAATAATGTCTAATTTCCTGAAAAGGTGAATCTTGCTCTCTTTGTAGTCTCTTCACCTGCTTCTGTCAGAAGCTGTCTTTTTCTTGCCCTAGTGATGTTGTTTCCCTGCCTTACTTTTTGAACCTTTTCAACTTCTTCTGAAACATTATTACCTAAGCTATTTGGTTAATTTTTCTAGTGTCATAAAGTCATTTGAGACAAAATGAGTACTGTGGTCATGGGTTGTTTCTGTGCCCTGAAGATCACCCTGAAGTTATTTTTGTCATGCTAGCAATAGCTAAGCTTGATTCTAACCTGATTATAGAGTCTATAGTGGTGAATTATTTCATGGTTTCCGTTAGTTTATGTACAGCTCTCTCATGTAGCAAGGGATGTTGCCCTTCAGAGAGCTGGTCTGTTCCTGCAGGCTGTAGGAGTGGAGGCCAGTGGTACACAGAAAGTTCCCTGCTCAGCAGGGGGTGGTACCAGGGTCACTGAGGGTCACCACAGCCTGGGACAGGCCTTAAGACAGGAGACCTGGACCATTTCCTGGTGCTGCTCCTGGTCACTCCCCTGAAGTCAGCTCTGTTTGCAGCCCTTCAGAATCCTGCAGAAGTGGATTGCTCACTTGCCCCAGAAGGCTTAAGCATAGAAGGCAGATTTCTAAAGGAGTTCTAGTGCTTACTTTTCTTGAAATTCATATTTCTATTTGCTAATAGAGGCTAGTTCTGTGTTTGCAGATTTTTTTCCCTAATTCATGGATCCATTCTTCAGACTGGAAAATGTGCAGGATTTTCTTTAATCTAATCATGTCAGTTATGTAGCCCTTGTAAAAATGCTTTGAGAGGATGTGACTCACCATACAGAAAATGTATTTTTAACCTGTAGGGTTGAACAGTAATGTGCCATATCTTTTAAAACACTGTTGAATAAATCTTTGCTCACAGTGTTGGCAGGGTTTATTTCATCCTCAGAGTCAATTGAGGTAAATGATGGACAGTTTAAGCAATGTACCTAATGTTTAAAGTTTTACAGTGAATTCCTCTTTTCATATTGCATAGCCAAGTGCAGTTCATTAGGACAAAGACTCTCCATGTTGAAGAAGAGGAGAGAATTCTAACTTTGTGTATGAATATGTTTTAGATTTTTATCACTGTAGACATACACAGTGTATTCATTAAACAGATAAAAAGAGGTCTCATTATACAGTGGTTTTATATGGGAGGTGTAGATTTCGAGGGTTATTTTAACTAATGAATTTGTCTTGCGTGTGAAAGGACAACTGAGTATGAAATCAATTTGGGCATGCCTTAAAGTATTTCTTAGTTCTGCATTGATTAAATGAGAGCTTTAATATGTTACAGATTGCAACTGTAGCAAATGCCAATTTGTTTTCTTCCTCAAGACCACATATCTCATCATCTCTATATTGTCAATTTGCAAATTGCAGAAAAATGTAGAATTAGATTTCACTGCCTAATCCTCCTAATGTTAGGGTAGTACATGTTTTGTTACGAGTAAGTTGTTTGCTGTCTAGTGAGATCAAAACTTTGCTGGCAGGCCATGGTCAAGGGATTTTATGTAGGGGTTTGTGCACAAATTATGTGAATTGAGCACCATTTGTATACTCATACTGTTGGTGGTGAAGAGCTCTTCCTGTTGTGTTTAACCAGTAACTTTCAGGATGTGGTTGGTTTGTTTAGCTGCATTGTTGGTAGATGTCCTGGTGCTGGCCAGGACAGGGTCTGGGAGGGGGCCAGGACCCAGGTGTTGTTCTGTACCAGCTCATGTCAGTGCTGCAGGCTGGGGAAGGGACTCCCTTGCTTTGGAGAAGAAGGACATTCCCTCCTGCAGAGAAATGTGGGCAGAATGGTCCCATTCGGTATTTTGTTTATTATCAAGGGTTTTTCCATGTAAATATTTTCTTTGACTTATACCTTTTGTTCTTAGTTTTGTTGCTATTACTGCTCATTTTCTTATCTCATTGCTGTTTCCAGAAAATTATTCTTGTCTCAACCCATGATATTTGATTCTTTTACTTCCACTTGGAGGGGGAGGGGAAGCAAGTGGCACTGTGGTTCTAGTGGGAGCACTAAAGAAACAAAATGGGACAACTTTTGAAGGACTATTCTGCTCCAAAGGTTTGAAAGTTCACCCCTGAACAGCTACAGGACCCTGTACAGTGAAAAAATATGTGACAGCCAAAAAGCTGTGGCAGTTCCAGAGAGGCAGAAAGTTATGCAACAGGCTGGGCTCCGGCTGTGATTTATCGGACACTAGACAGCACCCTCAGGGGGAGGAGGAGGAGGAGGAGGAGGAAAGCAGAGCAACAGGCACTGTGGGCACTCCTAACTGCAGCTGAGCCAGAGGAGCAACTGCTGGGAGCAGTTGCACCTATACAGAAGAAATCCAAAAAGATTCCAGCTGGAAGCCCCTGGTGACCCAGCTGTTCCAGTGCTGGCTTGTCAGCCTTTGTTCTTGTAGGTAACTTTACCATACCAGACATCTGCTTGGAACTTAATACAACTGAAGAAAAGCAGTCCAGGTGATTTTTGGAGTGTGTAGAGGACAACTGTTTGTCACAACTGGTGCGTGAGCCCACCAGGGGAGGGACTATGTTAGAGCTGTTGTTTCTAAATAGAGATGAGTTGGTGGGAAATGTGGTTGTTGGAGGCTGCTTAGGGCACAGTGATCATGAAATTATAGAGTTCTCAATATTTGGTGAAATCAGATTAAGAAGATTTTATATCCATTAATAAGATTTTTACTTTAGACTTCTGGAGGGCAGACTTTGGCCTATTTAGGAGACTTATTCAGAGAGTTCCTTGGGAAGCAGCCCTTAAAAACAAAGGAGTTCAGGAAAGGTGGGTGTGCTTCAAAACAGAGATCTTGAGGGCACAGGAGCAGACTGTCCCTGTGGGCCGAAAGACAAGTTGGCCAGGCAAACATCCAGCCTGGATGGGCAAGGAAGTTTTGGAGGAACTTAGGAATAAAAGGAGGATGTATCATCTTTGGAAGGAGGGCCAGGTCTCTCAGAAAATATTTAAGGGGGCTGCTAGAGCATGTAGGAAAAAAATTAGGGAGGCCAAAGCTCAGTTTGAACTTAAAATGGCAACTTTTGTAAAAGATAACAAAAAAAGGTTTTTACAAATATATAAATGGTAAAAGGAAGGGTGAGACCAACCTTTGTTCTTTATTAGATACTGAAGGGAACTTAGTAACTGCAGATGAGGACAGGGCAGAGGTGCTTAATGCCTTCTTCGCCTCAGTTTTTAGTGGGAAGATGCCTTACCTTCAAGATAACTGTTCTCTTGGGTTGGTTGATGGTGTCAGGGCACAGAATGGTCCCCCCATTATCCAAGAGGAGGCAGTCAGAGAACTGCTGAAATGCTTGGATATTCATAAGTCCATGGGAGCAGATGAGATCCACCCCAGGGTGATGAGGGAGCTGGCAGATGAGCTTGTGAAGCCGCTCTCCATCATTTACCAGCAGTCCTGGCTCAGTGGTGAGGTTCCAGATGACTGGAAGCTGGCCAATGTGACACCCATTCACAAAAAGGGTGGGAAGGAGGATCCTGGTAATTATAGACCAGTTAGCCTGACCTCAGTACCTGGCAAGATAATGGAGCAGCTTGTACTGAGTGTCATCACACAGCACTTACGTGTTGTGATCATGATTTTGGGTTTTCTGGATTTCCTAGGTGCATGCCTGCTAAGGTCTTCTTCATAAGGGAAGGCTCTTGCTTTCCCACCAGAGATTGTGTAAACAATCTAAGCCATGTCCTGTGCTCAAGGACACATCTCGTGTTTTCTGTTCTGTTCCTATAACATGGGAGAAGAAGCTGGTCTAGTTATCAGCTCCTCACTTTAGTATCAGACACACAAGCATTCTGCACTAAGCAGAGCATTGTACAAGGCTGCATTATACGAGGCATTAAGCCTTGGGCCTGGAATGTAGAGCCAAATATAATAAAACTTTCTTAAGCCTTCTGATACATAGAATCAAAGTCTTTATGCACGGGCAGGGGGGAGCAACCAAAACGATTGGAAACCCCTCGTGCAAGACTACAACAACACTTACAGGACGGCCAGGGTATCAGACCCAGTCAGAAGGGGTTTAGGAGGGCTGGGTCGTGTTTGACCAACCTGATCTCCTTTTATGATCAGGTGACCCGCCTGGTGGATGCAGGAAGGGCTGTGGATGTTGTGTACCTGGACTTCAGCAAGGCCTTTGGCACTGTCTCCCAGAGCACACTCCTGGAAAAGCTGCAGCCTGTGGCTTGGACAGGAGCTCTCTTTGCTGGGTTCAGAACTGGCTGGATGGCCCAGAGAGTGCTGGTGAACGGGGCTGCATCCAGCTGGGGACAGTCACCAGTGGTGTCCCTCAGGGCTCTGTGCTGGGGCCAGCTCTGTTCAATATTTTTATTGATGACATGGATGAAGGTATCGAGTCTTTCATCAGTAAATTCGCAGATGACACTAAACGGGGAGCATGTGTCCAGCTGTTGGAAGGTAGGAGGGCTTCGCAGAGGGACTTGGAATGGTTGGATGGATGGGCAAAGTCCAATAGGATGGAGTTTAGTAAGTCCAAGTTCCTAGTTCTGAATTTTGGCCACAATAACCCCCTGCAGCATTATAGGCTGGGGCCGGTGTGGCTGGACAGTGCCCAGGCAGAAAGGGACCTGGGGGTGTCTCCAGAGGGGGCAATGAGGCTGGTGAGGGGCTTGGAACACAAGCCCTTTGAGGAACAACTGAGGGAGCTGGGGGTGTTCAGCCTGGAGAAAAGGAGACCCAAGGGTGACCTTATCACTCTCTACAACTTCCTGAAAGGTGGCTGTAGTCAGGTGGGGTTGGGCTCTTTCTCCAGGCAGCACTGATAGAACCAGAAGACACAGCCTCAAGCTGTGTCAAGGGTAGGACAGGCTGGACCTTAGGAAGAAGTTTTTCGCAGAAGAGTGATCCAGTACTGGATTGGCCTGCCTGGGGAGGGGGTGGAGTCACCATCCCTGGATGTGTTCAACAAAGCCTGGATGTAGCGCTCAGTGCTATGGTCTAGTTGAGGTTGAGGGCATGGGCTGGACTCGATGATCTTGAAAGTCTCTTCCAACCTAGACTTTCTGTGAATTCTGTGAATCCTGTGAATATTGTGGCCCATGATATGAAATCAAGGTGTTGAAGCCAAGCAGCTGGAATCCCTGGCCTGAGATTTGGAATTGAGCAGGGGATTAGAAAATGAACAGAAACTCAGCCTCCGGAGTCAACTCCTGTCAAGCATGAGGGAAAGTCATTCTCTCAAGGATGGTCTAATAGTGCAAAGAGACAAGTGGAACACCACGGAGCAAGATACCCAGTACCTGAGAGAGTTAGCTGTGCTGGAGGTACTCTCTAAGTATTCAGATAACAAGCAGTCCCCTATAAATCCAGATGACACCCAGTGTACACAGCCATGTGGCAGGAGTTCCTATGGAGCACGCCATTGCTGTGTGCCACCTCACTGGCAGTGAGGTCATGAGCAATCAGTGGATAATTTGGTTATCAAATGCAAGCTATATGAAGAAAGTATTTCTTATCCACCATGATTCTGCATCACATTTGTGGAAAGACTGTCCAAGGATGTCCAAAAATTTAAAGAGGACCACCAAAAATGTAAAGAAGTGTCCCATGCCCTGCCAGTACAGACCAGTTCCTGGTATTGGGAGCAAGTGCTCCCCTGCTCGAGAGAGAGGGGACACACCATGAGGTAATCTGTGGTTTTACCTGCAAGACCATGGAGAGGACATGAGGAAGTGGGATGGAAATCCCACCTCTGCCCTGGGAGCACAGGTATGTGAGTTGAGAGGAGGAACAGCCTTCACAGGAAATTAGTCAAGGATAAAAGCAGTTCCAGTTTTCAGTGGGCAAGTCCTCAGACAGAAGGGCTGATGTTACTTTTGATTAATTGGCACTGAGGCACAGCTCCTCCTGGCACCCCGACTGCCAGTGCTGGGCTGGATGTTCAGAGAAGTCCCTTCCACACATCCTGGCCCTGATGCTGTGTGGAGTAAGTGGATTGCTCTGACCACACAGCAACCTTGAATAGGAAACCCCAGTTGCCCAGGGATCTTGAGAGTTACCAGGAGCTGGCCTGAAGGTGAAAATTTCAGATTAGCATCATAGGAGGAGGAGGAGGTGACGTGCTGAGGAGGCCCCACCATATAATCAGCTACCAGAAAAGGAAAAGTGATGAGCTCTCTTCACTGCTGTGTCATAGAGATAACTGAAATGGAAAGGTGCTGCATGGGGTCCTACACAGTGAGTCACAAAAACTCTTGAGGGACGAGGTGGATCAAGTCAGGCTGCAGAGCTGAAAGCCTCCAGATGGCCTTGGGTATTGCTGCAAGAGAGAAATGGCCAACACTGCCTCTGCACTGACTCGTGGGTGGTGGCAAATGTCCTGTGGGGGTGGCTGGACTGATGGGAAAAGAGCAGTTGGCAGCACAGAGGGGAATTCCACCCATCAGGGCTGCTGAATTGTGGCAAACCATCCCTGCCTGGGTAGGGAACAGGCTGTCACAGTCCTTCTGTAGGGCTGCAGAAGGACATCACAACAACAGACATCTGGGCTGGGCTGGGCTGCCAGATTAAAGTGTCTCAGGTGGAGCTGGACTGGCAGCACGAGGCTCAGTTATTTCTGGCTTGATGGGCCCATGACACCTCAGGTCATCAGGGAATGGATGCAGCATCCAGATGGGTTTGTGATCGAGGGGTGGCTTTAGACATGGACACCATTTCCCAGGTTATCCATGACTGAAACGTGCACTGCAGTGAGCAGCACCAATTGGGTAAAACCTCTGTGGGGTGAGGGACAATGTGGAAATATAAATAAGGGGAAGCCTGGCAAATTGATGACATCATGCTCCTGCCAGACCTGCCAAGGCAAGCACTGCCTGCTGACAGTGGTGGGAACAACCACTGGATGGCTGGAGATTATTCCTTTGCCTCACTCCACTGCCTGAGGCACAGTCCTGGGCCTTGAAAAACACGTCCTGTGGTGACATGTCACCCCAGAAAGAGCTAAGTCAGACAGCAGGACTCATTTCTGAAATGGACTCTTGGACACCTTGGCCAGAGAGCACAGGACTGGGTGGGTGTTTGACATTCCCTGTCATAGACCTGCCTCTGGAATGTCAAATGCTGCAATGGACTGTGAAAAACCACATTGAAGGCAATGGATGGTGGGACCTTTGGGATCTACATTTAGCAGAGGCCATCTGGTTGGTTTTCACTGGAGGTTCTGCCAGTGGAGCTGCCCTGGTCAGTCAGAAGCTCCATGTACCATAGCAGGAGATAAAGTCCCCATGATGCATATGAGAAATATGTTAGGAAAGGCAGTGGGGATTTGTCCTGCCTCAGGCAAAGGCAAACCCATGCGTGGGATTGCTTCTGGACAAGGACCTGGGTGCACTTGGTGGGTGATGCAGAGGGATGGGGAAACATGATATTCACCTCAATTGGATTTTTGGGTGAGAACAGTTTGTAATGTAGAGTTGTATAACACTGGTTGCAGAATGACACTGTCACTGTGTGCCATTACTGCCAGGGACAGTGAATATGGATTGCAGCAGATACCAGTTGTGAGCTCCTGGTGCAGCAACCAGCAGACAGCACAGCAGCTCTCCTGACCTGGGTGACATCAAGGATAGATAGAACACACAGCCACAGACCCAAATGTTGTTTACACCCCTTCATGTCATTGCTGGGGCTGGGAGGAAGGGTCCCTCTTGCTTTGAAAGAGAAGGGCGTTCCTTCCTGTTGAGAAACATTTTGGGCAGAACAGTCTGGTGTTTTGTTTATTGTTGGGTTTCTTCCATGTAAGTTTTTTCTTTGTCTTACACCTTTTGTTATTAATATTGCTGATGTTACTGTATGTTTTCTTATCTCATTGCTGTTTCCAGTAAATTTATCTTACCTCAACCCATGATCTTTGTATTCTGTGCTTCTAGTTGGAGAAGGGGACAAGTGAGTGGCAGTGATGCCGTGGTTTTAGCAAGAGCACTAAATTGGAGAATACTATCCCTAAACCACAACAGTAACCGAAGTGAAGCGTGATTTGAGTTGTCAGCCTTAGAAGTCTCACAGTTATAAACAGGTGGCCTTGTGCCTGCTCACACAGGGCCCACAGCTTCCATGAGATGAGTGCAGCTGAGACAGTTCTGTCCTTAATCTTTGACTTCCTTGAGTGACCTGCAATATATTCTCTTGCACACATGGGTTGGTGCTGTGTTTCAGAGGTCTAACATCTTGTTTTCTAGTTGGCATTACATCAGAAAGTCTGTCTTTCAGGTGAGGGAGAGAACTTCTGTTCAGCTGATGACCTCCTGCCTCTTCTCCACCCACCAGCACCCTCCTGATTCAATCCTGCTGCCTCTCTGTGTGTTTAATGAGCTTCCCCAATTGACAGCAAACCAGAATTTTAAGGAACTGCCATATAGTAGGTGGTGTCAGCCAGCAAGACTTGGATTTCTGGCAGCACAAAGACAGTTCAAGAAGAGCCTTTGTGGCCAGGAAAGATAAAATCTGAGACTGTAGCTGAAATGGCTTTTCTGAAAGAGTGAGCTGCTGTAAGTCTACACCAGTGTACAATTTTCCCCCTTTTCTGAATGCTTGGGTGAGACAGTCTTCTTTTATGAGGTTCATATTTGGCTCAATTAATTTGCTTTTGATTTCATCCATTTGTGCTTGTGGTTAAAGTGATCAATTCACTTTTTTGAGATGTGGATTTTCAAAGTCAAAGTCAACTGCCTTCTGTAAGTGCCCTTCCCTGTGCTTTTTTTTCTTTTGGTCCTTCACAATAACCATAGTTTACTCCTATTTTCATAGAGCTGGTGTTGGACTCTCCAGTGCTGCACTGTCTCCTTACATTTACCTTCATTGATCAGTTTTCTGTCTGCCATACTGATGACATTTTTGAAAGGTTTTTGTGTCTGTTGTTACAGCTGCAGCATAATTCTGTGTCTTGCTTTTCTGTGGTGGTGTCGGTTGGTGCATTCTCCAGCCACACAGGGAGCTCAGGCTTTTGGGTTCTTAGAATATTCATAGACTGATTTTACTATGTTATTCATATATTTTCGTCTGTATAAATTTGTATTTTACTGTCTTTTCCATTGTAGAATTGTTTCTGCATTGGTCTACATAAGTGATAATTTTTGAGATGGTGATGATTAAATTGAAAATATGCCCTTTTGATACTTTCTTGTTTCCAAGTGACCAATTTTATTATATAATGATGCATTGTTCTGTGATTGGTGGGTGGCTTTTTTGTCTTGTTTTTACAGTGCTTTCTCATTGCTAACCATAATATTGAATACCATACAGCTTATCCTTGTTGAATGTTGTAATAAGTTTTTGGTTTGTGTCTTGGTGTAGGAATACAGAGCTACTAGCCTTCTCCTTATTACGGTTTTATAAGTTTATGAGCATCTGTTTCTGAAAAAGAGAAACATAGGGGGTTTTTTTCTGCTTTCTCAGGACACAGGAAGACGCTTACACAATTAAAAGTGACTTCCAAGTAATTTTTTTTAAATGGATTTGTGCTTTCATTGGTCCCTTCTGAGGTATAAAGAATTGTTAATAACCTGGAATAGATTTAAGGTTTTCCTTCAAAAATGTGGGAAAATGAACTGTTGCCTCATAACATTCTTTTGAAGAACTGTTGGGAGCTTGTAACATTTTAATCCTCTTAAATACCCTAACTGGAGAGCTAACAGTCCTGAGCAGACAAAAATATCTTTGATGCAGAACACTCCTTAGGCATTTAAATTGTAAGCAAAAAAAACCTTTAACAATGCTTGAAAATCCATTTGTGTTCTACCTAATTACTCAGCTCCTTACTCTATTGGCCACTGTAGTGTTATTGTTTAGAGAGCCTCAAAATCATTCCAAGAATATATTAATTGCTCATGTAGAAAATAAACAGAAAAATAGTGAAGTGTCAGAGGCCAAGGCGAGTTGGAAGCTTCTGCTTTGCCTCTTCTGTAGATTGGAAAAGACACAGAGAGGTCATTTTCATTTTCCTTTTCACCGTCCTCTAAGCAAGCTTGTTTATCACATGGCCACCTTCCGTGCACACAGAAGTGGGAAGGCATGAAACAAAGGATGAAATCTGCAATTTGCTGGGTTTCATTTCATTGAAGAGTGTTTCAGGAGCAAAGTTAAAATCACAGAATAATTTGGAAGGAATGCCTGGAGGTCAGTCTGGTCCACCCCACACTCACAGCAGTGAACTGATAACCTAACATTTTATCATTGCCAAAAGAAATGGGATAAGTGTGTCTCAATGCTGTTACACTGGCTTCTGCACATTCTTAAAATTATGTGTATGGTTTAGTCTCATGTATTTCAAAATAAAATGCATTCTTTTCACTGGTTTCTCTATTGAATTACCATATAATACTAGTTTTCACTTTACTTCCTCAGAGAAGACATGATTAAAAAAAGAGTATGTAGTCTGTTCTATTGTGTCTGGCTGCTTTTTAATATTAGTGTCTTTGGGTTTTTTTAGATTCAATGTGAACAACAAAATTCTTCATCCTGAAATTGCAGAATGGTGAGTAACATAAAATGTTTCTCTTTGAGTAGTGTTGAACATGCTTATACTGTGCCATTGCTTCAGAGAGATTCCCTCAGCAGAAGCCTCCTACTTTACCACAGCAATTTTACTTTTAAATTTATTTCATGTTATGGACTGGAAATAATGAACAAACATAATAATAGGGCTAGGTAACAGCATTGAAAACCAAAGAATTTATGTAACACTTCTTAAGCATTGTATCTAGTTACACATTTCTCTCGGATATGTTAGGGTTTAAGTCACATTCATGTAAATACAAATTTGTTGGAATGGGAAAAGAACTGAGGATAATTCATGTTCTAGCAACAGAAATCAAACATAGATCAAAACTCTAGTTTGATCTAGTTTGATCAAAACTGTCTACTACTAAACAGGTAGTATTTAATTAGGTGGTATTTCTTTTCCAGGATTTATTTTAACAGCCTTAGATTTTTTGAATTATTATTCATATAACTGTACTTTGTAATTCTTGGGGAATTCTGCTGTAGCCTATCTGAAACAAACAAACTAGGTGTCTGACTAAGTGCAAAGCTGCTCCATTTTACTAGTTTTCCTCTTTTGGTCAACACTGCTGACCTTGTCCACAGGATTGCTCCACAGCTAAGGCTCTCTAGTTTTCCATTTAGAAAATTACTGAAGAAACATTGTAGTGGATTTTTGTTAATGAATTAGGTTTTTATCTAAGCAGTTTTTTTTGGTGCATTAATCTAGAAATGAAGAAGCAAATCCTTAGTTAAGACAGATAAGCTTAAAATACAAAACACAGGTGCACCCTCTGACTACCACTGTTGCAACATATTATATTGCATGCTACTACATATTATGCTTTTTAATGTTTATTTTCAGCACATATGCTGAGAACCATCTTCTGCTGTCTCCATCTACAGCTGATTGCCAGCTTGAGAACTGCAGAGATGTTTTTTGAACATCAGTGATTTCAGAACATTTAGAATTGTTAAAAGGTCACATATCTGTTGTGGCAGATATTTTTCATTGCTTGGCAGGACATAAGGGAAGTGGGAAGGCTTTGTGTAGACATTGTTCCATCCCTGAGTCATGGATGGGCCTGGAGCTGTGGTAGTGGACTCTTTGCTCCTGCTGATGAGTGTAAGGGGGACTGATTTTTAGATTTTGCCTATTCTGTCCTTCTGGAATTTGCGCCGTTCCTTTTCCTAAACAAAGAAGTTATGTTATAGGCTTGAACTCTGAATTTAAGAGGGGTGAGGAAGAGGACCTGGAGATGGCCTGTCTGACTTCCAAGCTTTGTACTGAAGACACAGCAGGAAAACAGGGACAGAGATGGCAATTTTGGCTGCAGAAGGCTTTGGAGTAGGGCTACAGACTTTTTCCCAAGGTAGCCTTCAGGTTGTTTCCATCCACTTTACCAAGGTGTCATAAGCTTTTCTCCTCTGTGGTTTCAATTAAAGGGTGATTAAATCTTCTTTAGAAAGCTCAGTTATGGGCAAACATAATGTCTGTGCCCTGGAGGTTGTACTGAGAGAGATGGAGCATTGAGGCAGTAGAAAGGCAGCCCTTGGAGCTGGGGTGGAAAGAATCATCTCTTCAGTGAATTGAGGGTGGCAGCCTGGAATTCTGATTTAGTTCTTCCTGCAGCCAAACAGGAAAGAGATACTTGGTATGCACCTTCCCTATAGCTGGCTTTCAAGGAAAGGGAGTTGTAAGTAAAGAAAAAGTTCAGATTTGTATTCAGAGATGTTTTAAAAGATTTTACTGAGTTTGGTGGCTTTCATTTTAAGTCAGAAGTATGTTAAAGGTGGTTGTTAGGATTTAAGTGTCTGGTGAAATTACCATGTGAATGACAGGTCATGTATATTAAAGCTTACGAAAGTAGAAATCTCCTTGGAATGTCAAGTTACCAGCCAAGAAATTGGAAAGCAATATTTTTAGGGTTAAGAAAATTTTTCTTTTAGGAAGATGAATTCTTTGGGGTTATATTCTGGGGTAGGAAATTGCATCCTTTGAATATTCTCCTTGCAAGGATGTATTTCATTCCAGATTTGGCAAGATCTGAACTACTGTGTTTTACCTGGTACTTGTCAGAAAAACTTTGCTCTATGTCATGCTGTCAAAGTGCCAGCTAGAAATGAAATGGCTGAGCTTTCTGAACCAGCCAGGGAGAGCTGGGACCTACAAAAGGCAACTCTAGTATTATACTGTCTTCTAATAAAATGCAGAAATAATGGTTCAATACTGACAAGAGGCAAAGTGTTTGTGGTTAAGGATCTGTTGCCTCTCTTGCTTACTTTTTTAAGATCTCATCATTTTCTGACTTGGTATAGAACTTAAAAGACAAGAATTCAGCCTTACACTGGATTTCAGCAGCTTGCAGATGGCATTTTAATTCCTTTTTTTTTTTTTCATTTTATTGAGTGGGTGTATTTCCAAACAAATTTTAAAACTTTCATTTTAAATTTAAAGGCTTCCACTTCAAATTTCATAGTGAATGGATATGCTAAATATTGATTCCAGTGTTTTGAAAAGAAGATGTCATCTAACAGAAGAAAGAATTCAAACTTGTCCAAATTATCTCCTTAATAATCAGAAGGAGTTTTTTTGACCCCAACACTTAGCCAAATGGCCTTTTGTTCCTGTAATTTGCCAGTGTCTATCATAATCATGTTGCTGCTAGAAAGAAACATTTAGTTGTGTGCAGCTCTCTTTGTGCCTGTATATACTGTATTTTCTTGTAAACTCAGTGAAAAACAGGGTTTGATAGTTTTATGTGGAAGATTTCATATGTTCTGTATTTTGCATTATTTTGATGGAAAGCTATAATTATTTCTTTGTGAAAGCTGATCTGTATGTTAATATCTTAAAACTGCATTTGCTTTCTGCGTTTTCAGAGGTTTTTCTATCTATGCTGTAAACCTCTTAACATTTTTTTCAACTCCTGTCTTTGGTGTTCATGCACCTGTCTTTCAGAATTGTACTGTGATGCCTTTCCTTTGCATATGTGCATTGCTGTGTTTGCTGGCTTTGATGCTAATTCAATTAGCAAGTTTTTATGCATTGCTGAAGAGCTTAAATGTATCAACTGTGGTAGAGAAATTTCCATAAATAAAATGTGGAAAGGTAACAGCAGAGGTGAGAAAGGGTAAAAATAAGGCAGGCCTGTGAAGTCTGCCCACATGGGCATCATCCTTACATATTAGGTGGTCTATAAATCTAATATTTCCAAGTGGAAAAGGAGGAGTGGACATTCCCAGGCATTTTCCAGGTATGTCACAGAAAGGAGACATTAAGGTTGCACAAATGTACTAAAAAGCAACAAAACAAGCAGGCAGATAAAACACTGATCTGATAACTGGAAACAAATACTTCTGGCAGCATTATCAGAGCTGCAGAATGCACATAGAGAACCAATTTATGTATCTTTGAGGAGAGCATTGGTTTAGGAAAATACAGTTGACTTATGTGACTTTCAGCCTCATAATTGCCTCAAATTCTGTATGTTCTTGACCACTTGATTAGGTCATGCATGTAATTTGGTATCCAGAGATTTAAAATGCCCAAATGCACTTTCAGGATTGAAATGATACTTGTTTATATTAAAGTTTCTCTGTCCTGTTGGATGACTAACATGTGTGAAAAGACCAGCTGCTCATATGGCTAAGTGAAAATAAAGTGTAAAAGGAGAAGGAGGATGAAGAAATGTTTTTACACTGGTAAAATGAGGGGGAAAAAAGAAAGTGAAAGTTTTAGGTCAGCCCTGACGCTCAGAGACTTGTGCTTCTCTTTCAGCCAGATTGCACTGAGTGGGCCCCCTGCTGACCTGAGGAGTGCCTTACATGTGGAATCTGCACATTGTGGCAATTGCATTAGCCGGAGCCTGGAAATTATTTGTTCCCATTCAAATATTAATGCATTTATGCAGAGGCTGTAATTGGTCCAAGAGTTGTTTTTAATGGAATGTTGAAGTTTGCATTAATGAAAAAAGGTGGGATTTTCTTCCTATCCTTATTTTGGAAGTGGGGGAAAGCATCATGAGAGCTGTGGATGCTCATTTTATGCAGGACTGCCCTGAAGTGCCAGCCACTGCTGTAAGCCTTGGGAGGGTGCTGCTTTTTGCACTGTCAAAACAGTGAGAAGGTGGTGAGATGCAGGCTTTTCTACTACCCAGACATGGTGTGGGAACCCCATCAACAGTACCACTGTAACACAGGAGCTCAGTGTCTGCTGTAGGGTGAAGTTGATCCTGTTCCTGCACAATCCTCCCTCTCCTTCCTTCTGGCGGTTGGGTAGTGGTTTTTGTTGGTCTCAGAATGTGAAGTATTTCAGTGCCTGACCTTGTGTAAATGAAGGAGTTGCATTGCATAAATAGTCAGTCTGAGGCTGACCATGAATTTCTATATTCAGACTATCTATCAGATAGAGAAGTTGTGATCTAATACAAATACCTTGATCCTGAAACCTTATGCCCAAGTCAAGGGAAATGGTTTCTAAAACTGTTTGCACTTGCTGTGGAGCAGTTGCTAACTTTTATTACTAGCAGATTGCAACAAAAAGATTAGACAGCTGAATTATGAAACAACCTATTTTTTGGGCAATTGCAGATCATGGATATGTACTGTATATTGAAAATAAAATAAAGGCACATCAAACAAGTATTAAATTACCCTGCTAACACATGCGGTCTTCCACGGAATAGGATTTAAAAAAAAATTTAAAATCTATAAGCCTTTGCTACCTCATTCTGACTGAAATATATTTGAGCCACTCTTTTTTATGTCTTGGCTGAAAGACAGGAGTGGAAGTTTGTTTCCTCACTCACAGTCAGCAGATTTCACCATCCCAGTGTAATTTTTTCACCTGGGTGTGCATTTTAAGACCTTGTACTTCTCGTTCTCAATTGCATAGTGATTATTTTGTGTCATATTCCACTTGACTAAGAAAGTCAATCCACTCTCCTCTACAGTGTTTCTGTTTGTAAAAGCATTTTGATCAATATCAGGATTTTACAAAGGTACTTCATCTTGCCAGAAGAGTTGTGTTTGAAGGGGAGTGGCTGTGCTGTAGTAATGCACCGTCTGTGGGAAATGCTGTAATCTCACATCAGAGGCACTGATGGCTGAGAAACCTGTTTCTGGACTCATTAAAACAAACTACAGAGCAGAAATACAGTAAATAGTTTTCTACAGCAGTGTGAGGAGGAGCATGTTACAATAAAAAGAGGGGTCTTGGTGGCCGTTTCAAAGTATAAGTTATGGTTCTTTGTAAGTGCTGCAAACCGTGGAGTGCAGCTCGAAAATATGATTGAAATATTTTCATGCAATTCAATAGATGTAGTTCTGTACTTTGTAAACAGTAAGTATGTACTTCACAGCTGCCTTTGAGATGGGCATGAAAAATACTAGGAATTCAGTTTGTGTAACAGTGGAAGGAGTATGTGGTGTTTAATAGAGGTTATGGAACTGTGTCTGCTTTACTGGGAATGTCACACTCAATAGCTGCTTTTATTTAAAATACATGATAGAAATACATGCAGAGAAGAGTTAAATGGTGCATTTTTAACATGGGTTCAGGAGAGAGTATCAAGGCTCATAAACATACATGAATTCAGTATCTCATAAGGCACAAAGAGTAGGATGGGGTTTTAGGGCATTGATTTGTTTGGGATTTTATGTTTTTATCTTCCTTCAGAAGCATGTGAAAAAATGGCTATCATGGCTGTAATTACTGCTGCTGTGGTTTCTGAATTTCATGGTTTGGGTTTTTGAATACCAAACAAAACCAGCATTTTTTCACACCAAGCTCTGCCCACCTTTTGAGGTATTGCAAATGGGTGGGAGTTGGGATTGTGCTTAACAGAAAATCTGGAGCTCTGGGAATTTAAATATGTAAAATAGTTTCAAATTGTGTTTAAAAGGAAATGGAGCATGCTTGTAGAAATGTTCCATTGGAAGTAGTGTTAGAGTTATGACAAATGCAGAATTGAATTGGTTTTGATCCTAACGTGTTGTAGAATGAGTTGAAGAAGTGTTGGTTGAACCACTTGTTTATAAGTATTAAATAGGGCAGGCTGATGTTTGAAATTCTGGTGACTTGCCTTTGTAAGATTGTTTTGCTAATGCTGAATCAATGCCAACAATACTTTCCTGTCATGAATACCGTAATAGCTGTTTGCTCTTGAGGTGTACTTGATCTAATCTTATTATAGGTGATACAGGCATATTATTTTCAGGGTTTTTTCATTTTGCATTCCTAAGCTGTGAGGTTGCAGTCTAACATGCTGTCTGTTCTTCTTCTCTTTAAGTCGTGTCATTAAGACAGACATGGAGTTGGAAGTTCTGCGCTACACCAATAAAATCTCCAGTGAAGCTCATAAAGAGGTAATGGATCCTTTACTGTTAATAATTTTTGCTCTTAGTGTAGCAGTGGTACTCAGAAAATGTCCCCAGCAACCCAGAATTGCTTAGTAATAAAATAATGGAAAGGCTGGATAGAAATAAGAGGATAATATCCCTCCTATTACAGCCCAGTAATATACCTTGCATTGTCCTTGAACTCACTGGTGCGTTTGTGATGTGTGAGAAATGAACTGTGGATTTGGGTAAGAGCTCACCTCAGCAGAAGGTGACCTGCTTGCAGTCTATCTGTTCTCTGTGCACAAATACCTGTATAATAATGGAAAAAGAAAATACTAAGATTATTCAGGCCCATGTGCAGCTCTGAAAAGTTTAACTAGCAGGTAGCTGTCCCCAGATCCTGATGGGCTGAGGAAATCTTTCCATGCACAGTAGGACAGGGAAAGGATTCCTCAGGGTGCTCCTCAGGTTGGACCTGGCATTACACCAGGGGAGCTGCACTCCTCTCCTGGTGGTCATCACAAAATCAACTTGTGTGTCAGTCCTGTGCTCCATACAGTGATGCAGATCTGCCTGTGAGTTATGAGAGTGGTGATGGCCAGAGGGAGCTTAGGTAAAACTAGCTGATGAGGTTACTGACTCAGCTGTTTTCTTGGCTCCTGCTCCTCAGATATCCAAACTATGAAGGGTAAGAATGTTCTAAAATGAATATTGTAAAATTGAAAACTCAAAGGATAGTAATTTTGCATTCATACTCCTTGGTTTTTAATCATACTTGAATAATCTTGTCACATCTGAGAGTATTTTTTTCTGTAGAGCAGCTGCCTAGAGCTTCTGTAATACCGAAACAGACAAAGGAATAAAACTTTCTTAGCAAACCTGAGAACAAGGATCAGATTTATGACTTATAAACCAGTGTTAACTCTAGTAATTTTCTGTTGATTCAGATTTCAAAGTATAAAAGAGACTCTCCCATGTAGGATATATGCAGTTCATGCCTTTGTTTTGCCTAAGTAGAACAAAAGGACTTGCTGCCATGTTCACCACAATTTTCACAATTGAACATTGGTGTTTTGATGAGCTCCACTTATTAGGATATAGTAGTTTGGCAATTAAACTTGCTTTATTGCTGGAGACTGCAGGCATTTTTAAAGATTAAAGTGTTTGATTCCAGTGTAGTTTTAAAATGCATCTACTGATGTAAATTTAAATGAAGTACAGATATTTTTGTAATATAGGTTTCTCTGGAGACAATCATAAGTCATAAATTTATAAAAATGAGATTTCCTCCTGCTGTGATGGTCCCACACTAATATGTATCTTACAGGTAATGAAGGCTGTAAAAGTAGGAATGAAAGAATACGAGATGGAGAGGTAAGAGTTCTTACACTAATTGTAATAAAAAACGTTATATCTCTGTAGTAGGGGGAAAAGCAATAGCTGAGACAATGCAGTAGCATGGATTCAGTTGAGACTGAGAGTTCATTGGTGTTTGAAGGCCACTGTAAGTATTATTTTGTTATTTTGAGATGCTACCACATCTGTTTCAAACATACATTTGGTGAGGGGTGATTATTTTTGGTTAAGTGTTGCATATCTCTCTTCCTGGAGTTACAGTAATTTACAGAAGCTTGGTGAAATAGCTGTTTTCATTGTTTGAAGCCATCCAATAAAATTGTGTTTATAATTAAACATTGCCTTTAGTCTGATTATGCTTAGAAGACTCCATGAGTGGGTGTTTAAGAGTCTTATGGAGTGTTCAATTACATTTTGCCTGCAATTACGAGCCAGCAGTACCTGTACTTAGCCTGCACAAGGAACTCAGCTCACACTTGTGATGGGTGTTCTACAGCTGCTGAGAAGTCAATAAGAAAGCAGCAGGTATCTCTTATGTTGAACAGAACGTGCTGTACAGGCACCCATGAGGGGTTTGGCTGGTCCTAACTGGTACACTAATGATGTGTCTAGGTCTAAGGAAAACATTGCCTGCTCTCTTAAATCAATATTTACATTAGATCATCAGCATTTATCATATAATGCATGGTTTTGATCATCAAGTCAATTTATTTTTAGCTTGTACATGGTATTTTCAATTTTCAAAGTATTTGCATAATGAAGAAATAGAAAATAGCAGTCATATGTCAGTTACTGTTGTTTCTTGGCAGTAATTTTTCAAAGGCTTGTAAGCAGGCTAGAGCAGCACCCAGAGAAGAGAATATAAAGAGACCACAATATTTGTTATCAGGATTTCAAGGTAGCTCAAAACACAAATAAAGCCCTTAGAACATATGCACTATGGAGAAACAAATGTTACATTTAAGCAGTTTATATTTCTGCAGATACTATAGGCTCATGCCTATAATTTGTCAGTGCCTCAAATTACATTTATGTATACCACCAGGTAACAGGGAAAAAAATATATTGTTTACATTCTGTATTTATTTTTGAACTTTATATTTCCGTTCATTTTACTCACTGGCCATGCTATAGATGCTGATAGTGAAATTTTGGCTCTGGAAGTCATTAGCAATCAAAAATTTCCCTAGAGAAGAATTTGTTCTCAGGTGCTTTTAAACACCATGATCCTGGCAGTTTGATTTACATGTCATACAACAACTACCTATATAAACACTCTTCTGTAAATCTACAAGGTATATTACCTTTTTTCTCCAGGACTTTCATTCTTCCCTGGCTAGCTCCTTCCATACACATCAACCATTTGAAAAGATTATTTGTGTCTTTCAATTGAAAAAAAGAAATAAATTAAGCAGCTACTACACCTATTTAAAATCGCCTCCTATTCTTCCATTCATCTTGATGGATTACGCTTCTTGAAGTTTGAAATTATTTAGCTAATGAAAGAGGTCTTGGCAGATTGCTCTACTGTGTCTGCCTTGGAGTCTATAATTAGAATTTCAGTTTCTTTTACTGGTGGAATTCATCCCTGCACCTGTTCTTTTAGGGAAAAAGGGCCCTAAAAATTTAAACACTGTCTGTTATTCTCCTGTCTGCTAGGAAGAATAATGGCAGAGATCCCAAAAGCAATTAAAATTTTCTGTTACTGGATGTAGGACCTAAGTGTTGTCTTTTCTTTGTCCATTTGGTTAAGCACTGGTAAATAATTTTGAACCAGTAATGTGTTAATGCTGAGATATATAAAAATTAAATGCATTTAACTGCAACTCCAATCAGCCCTGACTTCTTTTCTGGTTTGATATTATTTAACTTTAATGTGTGGTCAGTTGACTATAAGGAGACAACCAAGGCAATTACCTACAAACAGTAATTCACAGCATGTGTAATTGCATATAAAGTAATTTGGGTAGGTCAGATTCTGGGTTTTCTCTGAAGCAGTTTGTTTAATATTTGTGCTTATCTCATGTTTAATTAATCTTCTTTAATTAAAGCCTTTTAATTATGAAACTGCTCTGTAGTGAATATATTGTTCAAAATATAGCAAAATGGTAAAAAAAATCTTCACCTTGAGAAGTGTGTGAACAAAATCTGTGATTTCAGCAAAGTTGTTTAAGTGTGCATATATGGACAAAGATGTTTTATGTATATATATATAAACACACTGAAAATACTAATTAGGACCTACAGCTACCTGTTTCAGAGTGCTCTGAAGGCCTGGAGATAACTTCTCTAGATCAGTGTTTATTGAATTCTAGATTTCTGTGTACTGTTTACCAAATGAAGTGTGGAATCTTCTGTGCATTTCCTCATTTGTTCCCTTTTTATTAAAAAGAACATTTTTATGATTGGGGTGGCTACTTGGAATGTCAGTTTGATAGGGGAATGGTGTGAAAGTGTATGCTGTAGTAACAGGTGAGTGACTCAAGAGTTCTGGACACACAGCTCTTGTATGCATTGCCCATTTTTGTGGGGGTTTATCCTCTCCTTAATAGCACTGAAGATCCAAATGTCTGAAATATCAGAATAAAACTCTCCAACACTAAAGTTTATTAAAAAGAGAATAATTTATTCAGGCCTGAGGTTCATGCTGGAGATCCTAACCTAACATGGACACGTGGTTCTGTAAGTATGTTACTTATACACAGTTGGTACACACATATTAAAATTTAGCCATTACCATAAATCTCACCCCATGTCCCAGAGATTCAGTCCTTTGTTTTCTCTATCATGGCATTACTGAACCAGATGTCTTCTTATCTTCCAAGGTCCTTGCTGAAGGCAGCTTTTGCATGTCTTGTTTCTTTGCTAAAAGCTTCACAGGCATAGTAAAATGAATTAACCCTTTTGGTGTCACTGTGGTAGGAGTGTGTGCACAGTCCTGAGTTCATTAAATGATGATGTGTTTATCACTGCCTTGACAATGCCAGGCACCACTAAACCAGCCCTGAACACCCATTCCCTTGTCCCACACCCCCCTGGATTGTATGACTGTCTCTGAAACCTCTGCAGCTGCTGAACACGGGAGCATCTGGGGGTTACCATGCAAATAACTGTGATCCCAGTGCCCAAAACCTGGGTCCTGATTCTGCAGAGTGGGGCCTTTTAAAACAGAGGAGCATTGGCTAGTGAACAGGGAGCAGTGGCTAGTGGAGAGAGAGTATTGGCTAGAGTACAGGGGGCAGTGGCTAGTGTACAGGGGGCAATGGCTAGTGACCACGGAGTATTGGCTAGTGAACAGGGAGCAGTGGCTAGTGCACAGAGGGCAATGGCTAGTGTACAGGGAGCAGTGGCTAGTGTACAGAGAGCATAGGCTAAAGTACAGAGGACAGTGGCTAGTGCACAGAGCAGACAGAGGGGGCAGCAGGGAGGGGATCCTGTCCCTCTGCCCTCAGGTGAGAGCCCAGTGCAGAGCTGGGCCAGCCCTGGGCCAGCACAGCAAGGATCTGGAGCTGCTGCAGAGAGCCCAGAGGAGGCTCCAGGATGAGCAGAGGGATGGAGCAGCTCTGCTGGGAGAGCTGGGATTGTTCAGCCTGGAGAAAAGAAGCTTCAGGGTGACCTCACTGTGGCCTTCCAGTACCAGAAGGAGCAGACAGGAAAGGTGGAGAGAGACTCTTTACAAGGGCCTGGAGTGACAGGACAAGGGGAATGGCTTCACCCTGACAGAGGGCAGAGCTAGATGGGATAGTAGGAAAAAATTCTTCATTGTGAGGGGAAATAATTGTGGGGATTTTGTAGCAGTTAATACTAAACTCAAACTCTGCTCTGCTATAACGGCAATAATTTGAAGAATAAAATGACAAGAAAGCAGCTGCAGAAGTTTTTTCTTGTTGGTTTACAATGCTTACAGACTATTTTTACACCTTGCCTCTCTTACCAGCTGTGGCTGATAAAAGTTCTTTATTCCTATTCTTTTCAGTGCTGTCCCTGATTCCACAGCAGAGCTTGGGCTCTGAGATGAGTTGCTGTTGTATCTGGTAGTGTTAAATTTCACTATCTGGGGAAGTCTGAGAGTGCTCTCACAGATTATGGCTCTCATCTTTCATTTTTCTCTCTCTACTCTGCTCCAGTGGAACAAACTGAAAATAAAACACACATTTTATTTCACTAAAAAAGAGAAAATAGCCAGAATAATTTTATTTTCCTTTGGGTATGTCCTTTTAGTGAAATGCTGATGATTTTAGCCTATCAGTATTTGCTACTTACCATTTCCTGATGATTTTGCTCTTTGAATGTTTTTGAAAAAGTCACTGACTTCTGCAGCAAATGATCTTTAAATATACTTGGTTTTTTTCATGAGGCTGAATAGAATTCCAGCTCAATTTTAACCTTCGTAAGTCCTTCACATAAGTGTGCATAGACAGTAAATAAGAATGCCCACCGCAGCTGACAAAAATACACAGGTGAATCTTTCAGAGTTGCTTTTTGGCATGGGAATAGTGTTGAATTATGCCATGTCCCTCACTGGTATTTGTGTATTTTTATTAAACAAAGAGACCAGCACTCCATTAGTCTCAAGCAGCATGTCAGTCTGCTCAGTTACTGATATGTCTTTTATGTCTTTTTCTTTTCCTTCTTTTTTTTTTTATTAACAGTTAGTTTTGTGTAGCCTGGAAATGGCCTGACTGCCTTAGTTCCCAAACTGCAGTGCAATTAGAAGTGATGTGTTTTTCAATGTAGGGTGCTGCTATCAAAAGGTCAGTTTTTAAACTTTAAAATACATGAGAAGCAGAGAGAGAGACAGAAGGTGACCTTTTCCCACATTTTAAAGAAACCCAGCACAATCCACTAATTCTTCCTTTGTTCCTGCAGGCCTGTTTGGTAGGACAGGAATCTGCCTGCTGTCTGGATGGTGCTTTGGTGTAAGATGATCCTGTACCTGATATTATTTATTTGTCTGTGTGTCTACTTCTAGCACAAGGGTTGAAGGAAGAAGGGGATCAGCCACAATCTCTGTTTTTAGCAAGAAATCCTCACTACACAGCAGCCCAGGAGCTTCTGTTCAGCATGGATGCCCTGGGGCTGGTGGGAAGGAGTAGCTGAGCCAGTGGTTTTGTACCTGTGCCTGTGTTGGAGGCAGCAGGGGTCATCCAGGACTTCCTAAAAACGGTGATACAAAACGACCTACAGTGTCCAGGTCCAGGGAGGCAGCTCAGTGCTGACAGCTCTGACAGCAAATGCTGGCTACCTGCTAATTGCTTCGTTTGAGTGAGCTGCTGAATCTCATGTGTTCAGTGCCCAGAGGGAAGTCAGATATAATGTGTTTGCCTGGAAGAGCAGCTGGATTCAGAGAGACACTTCCTGCAGCTTTTCCCTCCTGTCCACTTTCCCTACGTACAGCTGGTCCTTTGATGTTTTAAATTAGGCTGTCACCACTCATTTCCTAATCCAGCTGAAGTCAGGTTGTAAATAGTCTTTAAATAAATCTAAATTTAAAAATTGCTTTAGAAAACCCCTGAGCATTGTTTCTCTTCTGTGACATACAGAGGCACAATTGCAAATGTGTGCACACTCGACTCTGCAGAAATGGGGGAGAGGATTACCTGTGAGCATGGAGACCTCCTGTCCCAGCACCTCATCTGCTTTAGGAGATGTAAATCCACTGCAGAAGTTTCAGCTGTCCCAGCCCTGTCAAACATATGCTCACTTCCATTTGCCCTGCTCTCCCCCTTCTGCCCAGCTGAGAGGAGAAATGTGGGAGTTAGACACTTCTTGAGTCACTGCAACCTCAGAGACCCATTTTACCTGAACTGCTGCTCAGTATGTTCATGGTGGTTGGTGATGGGCTCCATTAGCTGCTGGGAGGGAGCAGAGCAGTTTCAGTATATTGCCAGTAACCTCTCAGCATTTCTCCTTTGCAGGAGGTGCTGGGGGAAGCTCAGATATTCTGTCTTTCAGTCACTTCCTGGTGCAAGAGTACTACTTAATTGCACAGGCCACTCTTGTGATTTGTGATTGAAATTCCACATAATTGGGTTTTACCTTCTACAAAAAAACTGTGAACTTAGACCATGTGAGAGGTTTAAAATAAGCCCCTCTATCATCACAGAGATACCAAAGAACAATTACCATGCTCATACTGGAAAATGATTGCCTTCAGAAAGAGAGCTGTGGCAGGATGTACTCCATGTGTGTGCATACAGAACTTGGCTTGTGGCATAGCAAGAGATAACCCAACTTTGAATGCTGTGTCACTGTATGTCCTTACAGGGTTAGTAATATAGTAAATGTGATAATTCATAATTATCCTTTGATTGTCTTTTTGGAAATTAAAAAATAGTAGCATTTTTATTTTAATTTTGTAACTGATTGAAAATTGCAAGCATTATTAATTTCTGTGGATGTTTTCTACAGTGACTTACTATTAGTCACTGCAGAGACTATTACTCTATTAAGGGAAGAGCAAGCTTTCTTCTCAGCAAATTAGCAGTGATCTCAGTTTTTACTGAATCTAGTGTGGTATTGAGATAGTGAACTAATTAACATTGCTAATGACAAGCTAATATTGGAGATATGTGAAATGAAGCTCATTGTAAAAGACAGCAGGCTGAAATTATTATTTGATGTGGATGTTGTTCATGCTTGTTCAGACAAGTCGAAAGTAAAGATTCTACTGTGTGTGAGGCTTTATCTGCATTGTAAGCTTTACCTCAAAAATTTTTGCTAATTACTGATGAAGCAGAGAGATGAGAACTTTGTGTTTGTTGGCCATCTTTTGATAAACAGAACTGCTCATGATCATGGTCAGAGACCAGAAGCTCAACTTGAAGGAAATGGGTAGAATACCAAGACTGTCCATTAGTGTCATGATATCACACACTGACCTGAAAGTTAAACGTATTTTACACACATGAAAAGCAAAAGAGCAGATTTTGTTCCTTGCTGCTGGCATGCCCACTGCATAAATTATTTTCCAAATTTGTTCTTAGAGCATTCTCATCATCATAGTGTGCAAGTGATACCTTACAGCTTATTAAGCAGCATTTCTAATGTCTATTGTGATGGCTCATTTGTTTGTTTGATTTTTGTTTGGTTTTCTGTTGTTGCATCATCTGTCTAGGGGATGAATTGTGCAAAACTGTGTACTATTTTTTGAATGTATGCATTACGAGCAGTATTGAAAAATGCAAGATCAGGGTTGTCATTGCAGGATGATATGGAATCACAGAATCAAGATTAGAAAAGGCCTTAAAGATGAAACCCAGCCATCAACCCAGCACCACCACCATAAACCCTACACCACTAAACCATTTCCCAGTGCCAAATCCAGATTCCTCTTAATCGCCTCCAGGGGTGGTGACTACACCTTCTTCCTGAGCAAACTATTGCACCACCCAAACAGTGAAAAATAGTTTTATGATACCTAGTCTGAATCTCTGCATCTCTGCTTGAGGCTGTTTCCTCTTGTCCTCTCACTGTAAGCATGGCAGAAGAGATTAGCCCCAGCTCCCTGCACCTTCCTGTCAGGTAGTTGGCAAGAGTGAGGTCTGAATCTTTTCTTCTCCAAACTGAACAAACCCAGCTCCCCCAGCTACTCCTCATGGGACATGTTTTCTAGGTTGCCCTTCTCTGGACACACTCCAGCCCCTCAATATCCTCTTTCACGAGGGGCCCAGAGCTGGGCACAGCACTCGAGTGTGGCCTCAGCAGTGCCAGCACAGAGGGGCAGGCACTGCCCTGGTGCTGCTGCCCACACTGCTGCTGATACAGGCCAGGTGCCCTTGGCCTCTTGCCCCCTTGGGCACACTTTGGCTCACCCTGAGGTGGCTGTGACCCGCAGGATGTGGAACCTCACACCCTTGTCCTTGGCCCATTGATCGAGTCTGTCCAAGTCTCACTGCAGAGCCTTCCCATCCTCCAGCAGATTCACACTCCCACCCAACTGGGCATCTGCAAATTTACTGAGGGTGCTCTCAATCCTCACATCCAGATCATCAATAATGTTCTTAACCAGGACCAGCCCCAAAACTGAGCCCTCGGGAACACCACTAGCAACCAGCCCCAGCTGGATTTAGCTTCATTCACCATAACTGTCTGGGTGTGGCTGTCAGCTCATTTTTTACCCACCAGAGTCCACCCATCTAAGCCACAAGCAGCCAGTTTCTCCGGAGAATGCTGTGGGAAACAGTGTCAAATGCTTTACTGAAGTCTAGACAGACACATCCACAGCCTTCTCTGCTAAGTGGTCACTTTGTCATAGAAGAAGATCAGGTTGAACAAGCAGGATCTGCTTTTTATACATCCATGTTGGCTGGGCTTGGTCCCCTGCTTGTCCTGCAGGTGCCCTGTGATGGCACTCAGGATGATACGCTCCATAACTTTGCCCAGAGCTGAGGTCAGGCTGACAGGCCTGGAGTTCCTCAGATCAGCCTTCCAGCACTCCTTGTGGGTGGGTGTTACATTGTTAATGTCTGTTCAGCTGGAACTTCTCCAGTTAACCAGGACTGCTGGTAGAGGATGAAGAGTGGTTTGGTCAGTTCTTTTGCCGCTCTGGGGTGGATCCCGTCAGGGCCCGTAGACTTGTGAGTGCCTAACTGGCAGAGCAGGTCACTCACCACCTCCTCAGATTATGGAGGCTTCATTCTTCTCCCCATCACCAATTTCCAGCTCTAGGAGCTGGGTATCCTGAGGACAACTTGTCCTGATATTGAAGACTGAGGCAAAGAAGGCATTAAGTACCTCTGCTGTTTCCTCATCCCCTGTCTCTGCACTACCCTCTTGCATTCAAGAAATGATGGAGACATTCTTGACTCTCCTTTTGCTGCCAAGATTTCTATAGAAACTTTTTTGTTGTCTTTAGGTGTAGTGGTCAAATCAAGTTCTAGTTAGACTTTAACTCTTCTGATCTTCCCCTACCTGACCTCGTGTCATCCTTGTAGTCCTCCCAAGTTACCTGACACCTCTTCCAGAGATTATACTCTTTTTTCCCCTAATCTCCAGCCTAAGGTCTTTGTTTAACTAGGCTGGTCTTTCTCCCCAGCAACTTGTGTTCCTACACATGGAGACATCCTGCTCCTGAATACTTAACTGTTCATTTTTAAAGCATGTCCAGCCTTCTGGACTCTTTTGTCCTTCAGGAGTGACTCCCAAGGGACTCTGTCAATCATTGTCCTAAATGGGCCAAAGTCTGCCTGCTGTAAGTCCAAGGTGGAAATTTTGCTGGTGTCCTTCCTTACTTCACCCAGTATAGAAAATGCTAACATTTTGTGGTCACTCTGCCCAAGATGGTCACTGAGCACCACTCACCCACCACTCGTCCTTTGTTCACAAACAGGTCTGACAGGACACCTCCTCTGGTAGGCAGGCAAAAGGGATGGAAAATGCTGGGACTGGAGAGGAGTCTGAGTGACATTAGACAGCAGAGGTGATGTTTCTGCTAAAATCAAACTGAACCTTCAGGCAGTCTTGGCAAGTGAGAGCTACAAAGAGCTTTGCTGATGACTGACTCTGGGTTTCCCAATTCATCTATTAAAACCTGTATATTTAAAAGAACTAATGAGATATATGAAGGGTCCACAAATTAATCTGTCAGTGTAAGATACAGTTGCTATCAGTTCTCAGTTGGTACAAAACTCTTGTAAAGTGCCATATCCTTCAGGAGTATTGGACTGGATTTCTGCTTTTTCTTATTTCAGAATGAGCCTGCTATGTCCTCTTGGTCAGTACTGAGTGGCAGAGGTGGGCAAGCATTCTTCTGTCTCTGGTTAGCAGATAATTTGCAAAAATTGTGTGGGGTTGTTTGGGTGCACAGTGTAACTGTAAATTTAAGTGTTAGGACTGTGTGAGTTTCGAATGTTATATGTGATTTATTAATAGCCTTTTGCCTGTGTAACCTCTAGATTTGCTCTGTAATGGCAGGTTTGGTGCTAGATGTTATATATTACATTGGGTCAACGTTTCAGTTTTTGGTTTTTTTTTTTTAAGTGTGTTTGATGGAAGACAAGAAGAACATGTCTGTTACTAATATTTTGTTTGGGTTGGAAATTGCAATATCATTCAGGAAATGGCTTCCCAATCCTGCAAGATTTGGGGAGATGCTTGAGATGTTTATGTTGAGGGAGGAGTCATCTGCTTTCATCAGTAATTCTGTCTTTGTGAGAAGGAAGTGGGTATCATATGACAAGAAGCCATTAAACTGAGAAAGGTCCTGGCCAGTGCTGTTTCTGTTGCTGCTGCAGATCAGAGACTTGTGTCCATAAAACCACCGAGTGGGTCTAGAATTTGTTTGGATCAGATGAACCTGTTGGTTGTTTGGGGCTGGTGGGGCAAGGAAGCCTCTGTTACTCACAGGAGTTCTTGGGTAGATGATATAACTTCTTTCTGGTAGTTTTCTGTTTTATTTTGTGCTTCATTTTCTTATTGGCTCTAATATTTGGAATCGATGTAGTGATTTTATCATCTGTGATAGGCCCTTGGAGCTTGATTTGGGTCCCTTGTGCAGTTTAGAATAACAATTGAAAATTAATCCTATTTCAGTCCCTCATTGTGCATTAACCTCTGATTTCCAGTGTTGGTGATTGCTCTTTCTGCCCTATCTTTCAGCCAACTCAGGTGCTGGGGAGCAGCCTGAGCTCCAGGCTAAAGGAGCAGCATTTGTCCAGATGGGTGTGGCCTGGGGCCAGTGGATGGATCAGGGGGATCCTGAGAACAGGATACAAGGTGTTTACTAGGGAGGGGCTGTGCAGATTTTTTGACCTGCCTACAGGGCACCTGTGTGGCCATTTGTTTGGTCCCTGCATAAAGAAAGGAATGTTGAAATGTTCCGAGGAATTGGAGAAGGTGTCATGGTAGACCCAGTTACAAAGTGTGTCTGGGTCTTCCTGAACCTGCTTCCTCAGCTTCCCTTCCCTTCAAAATTCTGACTTCTGCACCTGACTAAATTTGGTCCAGACATTGTCATCATAAATTGAGTGCTACAATCTTTTATTATCCTTAAGGTAGTAGGTTTGCATATCCCAAATGACAATTTACTGCCTTTTCCTCTCAGAATAGTTCAAGTATTCAAAAATCTATTGAGGGCAAATTAAGCTATATGCTGGGACACCAACACCCTTTTAACCTAAGCCCTTACTGCATTTCTGCTTGCTCTGGGTTGTTGAACACAAGTTCAAACTTCAAATATTCAATTTGAAACTGAAAGGAAGATTATGAGGCATTAGTGATTATGTTGGCACTCTGTCACTGAACAGCACTTAGGCGTTGTGTGCTATGTGGGTGGCTGTGTATTTGCTAAGAAGCGTAACTGAAGATGAAAGTTTAATTATTTCTTCAAGGCAAATCCTTTCTCTCATGGACTTAAACTTGCATAAGAAAAATGAAAATTCATAAGGAGTTTAAAAATTGGCTAAAATTAAAAACCATTTATTTTTACCCTATTTATTCTTCTGAATAATAAAATTTCCCCATGGGTTTTTGGAACATATGTAGCATAATTACACTGTAGAAGTGGTGCTTTAGCTCAGCTTCTGGAGCTAGGGCAAACATTGTGATTATGCTGGAAGCTTAAATCGGGGTCTTACAGAAAATCTCAGTCAAGGCTCTGTTGCCATCAAGTGCAAAAAACTGTGACCCATGGATTGGTCCCTGTGGGAGCAATTACTCTTTGCTGAGATTTTTTTTCCAGCACTGAATATTATAAATGTCAAAAAAAAGTTTAACCCTCAGTACCTCTAACAGAATATTTTCATTCCTGCTGGCAAGAATAAAAATTTTTCGCTTGTATTTGCATGTTTGAGCCTGGATTTTTTAAAAGCTTTTCTTTATAAACAACTGAAAGGTAAAAGTGCTGTCTTTTAAGTTGCAGTTTGCATGCCTTGGTGAAGACAAAATTGGGGCTGGAGCTGCCTGATGCTGCTTAATGCAGTGCTGTGCCCAAGCGTCTCCTGACAGGGCTTATGCGCATTGGATGCAGAGTGAATTGATGATTAAAACCTCTTGTCTGGCGGTGGCAGCAGGGGCAGAGTGTGGAGAGAGTGTGGGGTTGCTTAGGAACACAGCTGGGTCTGATTCTCAGCTGCAGCCCAGGGACACGTTTGGGTGCACAGGAGCAGCGTGTTCATCCTCAGCACGGCTCTGCAGAGCTGCTGGGGAGTGGGAGCTGATCTTGCCTTTGGGGAAACCCACGTCCTTTGGAGGAGGTGCAGCATGGATGTGCATTTCTGCTTCCTTAATTCTGGTGTTTGTGTAAGACTTACCAAATCAAAGCGTGTCCATTACTCCTAGCAGGAACTAAAATAATATTTTTCTATTACCTAAGTAACAGATCCAAACCCAGCAGATTTCCTGCCCCTTCCATATTTTCTCGTGTATGTTCTTTGGTGCTGGATACAATCTGGTCATTAACTGTGACAAAAATTTGATGAAATGGATAGAACTTGAATCATGTGTTCAAAGACTTTTGCAAAGTGACACTAGGTGTGAGATGCTAAGAGGAATGTTGTGCAGCCTTGTAGCTGAAGTTTTAGTCAGGAGCACCATTCATGCACCGTAATACTGCAGTGAGACATAAAGACAAATGGGTCCCAAATATACCAGCCCTGGGACAGGATGAGTCACCTTTATTTGTACCTTTTTTTTCCTCAGTGATTTGTGTTTATCGCATTGTTTTCCAAATATAAAATATTGATGATACTCAAAATAGCCTCAGGAAATATTAAGTGAAGAACTTCTGGTTTTGAGACATGAAGAGAGGACTTTGTAAGTAAAAATCCATAAGTTCTTTGCTTTCTAAAGGCTGCAGATTTCATTTGTGTGGGTAGACCCAAGTGATATATTTTAGTTATTATGTAGAACTTCAGTGAAATTTAACAAGTTTTTTATTTCCTAGAAGTTACGTTAGGTTTTGGTTCAGTATTGCTCAGCATGCATAAGTAATTTTAAAAGTTTTTGTGAGGCCTTTCAGCAGTTCAGAATGTTATTTCAGATTATTGTGACAAGCATTGAAAAATTCATTCCAAAATATGGGGTCTGCTCTCTTTTTATGAACCCTATTCTGTAGCCCAGGTGACATTGCCAGATCTCGGGTGGAGCTCTGTGACCTCCTGCATGTTACCCCACTTCATCTACACAGAACGTACTGCTGCTCTGCAGGCTGTACCTGCATCTGTGAGCATGATCCCTGTGGGTTATTCTTAGCTAAATTACTTTGTTGTTTGCCACATGTATTCATTCCTTCAGGGCTCAGTCTACACATTTAACATTGCTCCACTTTCCCCTCCTGCTCAGTGACAGAGGAGGGGCAGGGTTATGCCCTTTGCCACTGCTTTGATGCTCTGAAGACAGCTTGGAAGAATCAAGCAAGTGTAGGAAGAGATTGCTCAAGGATTTCACTTGAGACTGTGCGAGACAAAGGCTGTGTGTTGCAGGTTTGTGCTGGGCCAGGTCACTTGGCTGTGCCTGGGGGCTGAGTGGGGAGTGAGGGTGCCAGCGGGACCGGCTCAAGCACAGGGTTCCCCCTGCCAGCCAGCACTTGGCACCACCTTCCTCTTGAATGTCTGCTGGGGGCTTTGCCTGAATCCTCAACACCTGAGTGAGATGTAGGGCTCCTGGCTTCCAGCTACAAATCATGGCAAATCCTGGATGTCACCATTGTCACTCCAGATAAATGCCAGATCATTACCAGGTGCCATTCATTTTCCTGCACTGTTCAACCCAGGCTCTCTAGCCCTCTGCTAGCATCCAGCATTGCTCTCAGCTGTCACAGGGCCCCAGATCCCAAGGTGCACCCATATCCCTTCAGGTGCCTCCTGTAGTTGATAGGGCTTGGGCAGTCAAGGCTGGGTTGCTGCCAGAGACCTGCCATTTGGAGCTGTATTCACTGTACTAAAACAAGAGGCACAGGGCTTCTTAAAGCTGGCAGTGATGAAAACATGGCTTAAAGTATTTGCTTTTATCTAGAAAGAGCATGAGTGAAGGACTGAGTGCAGTATTGCATGCTGAAGGACTGGAGAATGGAAGTGCTTTGTTTGAGTAGTGTCCTCCAGCAGTGGTTGAAAGAAGAGACTTAGTCTATCTCACAGATAAAAAAACCTCAGAAAATAAAACTTTCTCTGCTGTCTTTCATACATCAGGAAGAAAGTTAGAAGCTGATAGGGGTGAGCAGGATGCTTGTGTCCTCCATTGTATTTTTTCTTGCTGAGGTATAACTTTTACAGTGGCAACAGTACTTTTAAATTTTCTTTTTCTTGAAGAAGAAGAAAAAGGCATTACTTCCCTTATTTTTCAGGTGGACTGTAGGTAATCACAGCTGGGCGTGTTGGTCTACACTGGTAGACCATGCACCTTCTTTTACTCTGACTAACTCTTAGGCTACATTTTTTTTTCTTTTTTGTTCACTCTGAGCAAGTATTTTGAATCCATGAATCATATGCCTTGGTGGTTCTCTTTAGAACTGGAAGTAGGTGTAAATTCATCAAGCTGTTGAAAATGGATCTGGGAAAAAATGAGTCTCAGCTGCCATGGCAGGTAGTGCACTCACAGACATTGCCAGTGGCCTTTGGATCAAACAGCAGAGAAATAGCTTCACAGTAAAAAGCTCAGAAAATTCTAACTAGGTAATGAGTAGTGGCTTCCTTTTGATTTACAGCATAGCTTTGCAATCAATCTATAAAGCTTTGAAGAGAAAAATAATTCTCTAAGGAAAAGGAAAGGGCCATACAATTAGTTGCTACTGTCTGCTTACTTGTCTTCCCTAATTCCAAGAGTGTGCTGAAAATGGATGATAGTGTGCAGAAATCTCAACTACTGGCCAATTGCTTTGTAGTTTCAAGCTGAGATACAGTTCACATCATGCTGGTTCTTGGAGAATATTCGGTTTCATCTTAGCCGTAGATTATGTGTAGATGGGTGTAGTTGGAGGAATTTGACAAGGGTTGCATGTTTGTTGTAACTTCCAGCTCTTGTATATCAAATTCCTGCTCTGATCTCTTCTTCTTTCATCTCCAGTATGTGTCTTTCTTTACAGAATGGGATGGTGAAGTGGATGTGATAACTTGCAGAACCATATTCAGCAGTATTTTTTTTTTACTCAAGCAAATTACTACTGTTCAGAGAACTTTCTCAGTAATCTTGCACTGGAATTTGGATTTAGAATTGCAGTTTGTAATTGTCAAGACGCCATTTGGCTGAGATTGCTCAGCCATTAATTTGTTTGAAGTCGGCACTTGAGTTGAAAGACTAATAGCTGCCTTGGTGCATTGCTCAATTTTAAATCTAATCTGTTAGGGAGTTTGGGTGAGCTGCAGCTGGGGATGTAGTTTGTCATTTTAATGGTGGAGGGGCAGAGCTGTTGTTTGGGGACCTGGGGGTTTGCTGTTCACATGCACAGGAGGGTTTTTGTGGTACTTTAGTAAAACTTCAACACATATAACAAAGCTGATCTTAAAGTTTTAATATGTGTATTGGAGCAATTGTTTCCACTACTCAGAACAATTTATCTAGGACTAAAAAAGGAACACAAGAAAACCTGTGTTTTCATCATCTGAAAAACTGAAAGAATTGTTCAAATGTACAGGTGTGACTCTTGCTGTGCACAGATTGCTGTCAGTGTTCCTGTGTTGACATGCAGATATCAGGGGTTTTTACTGCATGTGACAGACTTCTAGAGGGACTTTAAGCAAGGATTTGTGTGTGACTTTTCTAAAAAATGGCTACTAACTTGCAGATATGATCTTCATTTCCAAAATTGGTAACTTGTGAACTGAAGTAGGGTTTTCATTCATAGCAGCAATCTATCTAGCTTTATTTCTTCTTCATATATCAAACAGATTGATTATTTTTTTATTCATAATAAAATAGTTTTTCTTAGTTCACACATGAATATCAATTTCAATGTTAATGATAGTATAGGCATGAATTAAAATGTTTCTCCACCACAGTATTAGAAAGCTACTATTTCTTTATGAAGCTAAATCTTTTCTTGGTCTGTTAGTTCTTAATGTTTCCCCAGTCTGGCTCCTGCTTTACTCTGGAATGATTTAGGCTGGCAGTAGTCAGCAGACAATTATTTTTTATTCACAGAACAGGCTGAGTTGGAAGGGACACAGGGACACACAAGGATCCAGTGCAGCCCTGTCCCTGCCCAGAGCCCCAGCAATCCCCCCTGTCCATCCCTGGCAGCGCTGCCCAAACGCTCCTGGAGCTCCGGCAGCCTCGGGGCTGGGACCATTCCCTGGGGAGCCTGGGCAGTGCCAGCACCTCTGGGGGAGCAGAACCTTTCCCTGGGGAGCCTGGGCAGTGCCAGCACCTCTGGGGGAGCAGAACCTTTCCCTGGGGAGCCTGGGCAGTGCCAGCACCTCTGGGGGAGCAGAACCTTTCCCTGGGGAGCCTGGGCAGTGCCAACACCCTCTGGGCAGTGTTGTTGGTTGGGTTTTTTGGTTTGGGTTTTGGTTTTTGCTCCCCACCCAGTACTTTCTTGACTGCACCAATTCATTATTTCAGTGTCAGGAATAATTGAAACTCAGAGCATAAATGGTGAAATATTTGGTGTGCTATGTTTTACATACATAATAGCTGTACTGGATCCCCAAAATATAAATCAAATCACATAGCCTATTAGACTTTACATAGTAGAAACAAAATACAAAATACTTTACCATGCAGAAAGTGCTTTGTTACTCCTAAGGGATACAATTTTGACAATATTATGAGGTTGCAATTTATTTGTGCAGTGAGTTGGCACATGGTTTTGATAAAAGTATTGTTCCTAGAGCATTTTGCTAACTAGAATACTTTTTTAAAGCCAGTAGTCTTGCTGATTAGTGTTGTAGGAGCACAGTATCTGTTAAACTCCCTGGAAGTGTGCCTGTCTGAGATACACTTACAAATCCTGCATGGTAATACTGGTCTGAGTGTGAACAACTGAATAAGCTTTCAGTCTGTGCTGAGGAACATCTTTAAGGAATAATAGAAAAGAAGAAACCTGTAAAGAATTGCAGAAAGCTGTATTACTTTTTTCTGGTACAGACTTCATCTTACACAAAAGACCCAGAAAAACACATTGGCCTTGAGACTTTCTTGCTACCCCTTGCTGTGAAAAAATGGTCAGATGTGGCTGTTCGAAGAATGGTGCAGTTGACAGGAATGACATTTCATTGAACAAATGCTTCAAAGTGTTGTCTTGCAAGATATTCTTCTATAAATACGTGTGAAATCATACTGCACACTGGACTGAATGTACATTGCTCAAAATTCAAAGTATGGCTTTTTCTACTTGCATGCTGTTTTTTTCTGAATGGGATGTACAGAAAAGGTGACATGGAAATTCTGTGCTAGCTGTGATTGTGTTTCCAACAGCTGACAGGGACTGTGAAGCAGAGAGCAGAGCCCTGGTGAGGCTCCCATACACATGTAGCACTGAAAAATCATGTCTGAAAATACAGGTTCTCTACTTTGCAGACTTCGAGTGGGATTAGGCATTAGTTTAACCTTCTTCCCTTCCCTTCCCTTCCCTTCCCTTCCCTTCCCTTTTAAATTGTTTTTTGCCTCTCTTCAGCCACATTCAATATAGTAAACCAAGGAAAAGTGTCTTGCAGTATCTATCCCACTACTTGAGATATATGGAATACATATTTTGTAAAAATGTTGTGGACAGATTACAACAGGCAGTAATGAACCTGGGAGAGGATAGTTCAGAAAACAGTGGTGAAAGGAGTGTGTTAAAAATACAATTTATGAAGTAGAGAAACTTTAAAAATTTGAGATTAGAGTAGAAATTAGAAGTACCAGAGATCAGAATTTTGCTTGTTATCAGCCTGATCTTTTGCTTTTTCCCAAAGAATATTTTGTCTTTCTAAAACCATCAAGGAATGACAATAACTTATTGCAGAGAGAGCTTAAAGCCTCTTAAGACCTGAAAACCTGTGGGTTTTGAATGGTTGAGTTCTGAAAGAAATGAGGTTGTCAGAAGTGTTTTCAAGATCTGTATACTTGGCATGGAGCTCTGTTCAATATTGCAATGTGCTGAGAGATTCAGGAGGGCTTTCTGCAGATATAGGAGCTTGTCAAAGCCTTTGTTAATGAGGATTTATACCAGTTAGGTGGAAAGACACCAAAAGGAGTAGTTTTTAAAAAGCACTAGTTAGCCTCCAAAATGCATTTTCTTCATTGGCAAAGTTATTAGATTATGGAATGTCTGAAAGGTGTGATATCATGAAACCATCTGCATGGGTGAAATAAGGAAACTCAGTACTCTAGTTAGATACTGTGTATGTTTAAAATACCATTTTTACGTATTTTAGATTTTAGAGGATGTAAGTGTGTACACACATGTATATCTCTCCCTACAATATTTAAAATTGCTTTAAATAAACCCTGATGAAACACAGCTTTAGCAGCTTCAGAAAGTTGTTGTTACAGCTATAAAAGCACATCTCTCTCAAAAGACTGTTTGAGTAGCAGTGCCCTGTGGGGTTATTAGCAGCTTCTGAAGATTCTTGCATTCCTCATCCTACAGTCACAGTTTTGGGAAGAGAAGACGCATGAACTTGTCCAAAGTTTTCTTGGTAAGACCCATTATTCCCCTTTTATCCTCCTTGACCTTCATGCAAAGCTGGCAGAGGACTGTGAAACTCTAAAGCATCTGTAGCTGCAGAGGTGAGGAGGGGAACACCAGTGACTGTGGCCATTCCTCACTGCTTCACTCCTACCCAGGGTTTGTCTCACGTGTCCACGGTGCACAGCAAAAGATGTCTGTGTGCCATGTACAGCCTGGGAACACTGGTGTTCCCTCAGCACAGTGAAACCACTGAAATGAGAAGTACCAAGCAGCACATCCCAGATTTCCCAGTAAATCCCAGTAAATACAGGTGGGCATTGCATATTGCAGGGTGGTCGTTTGCCTCAGCAGCACACAAAGATTTAGTGTGTATTTGGTGTGTAGTTCTGATCTCTTGTCACAGGAGCCTAGGCAATATAATATCAAAGACAGTATTTATAATCCCATTCAAGGGTGTTGATTTTCAGAGTGATTAGAGAAAGTAAGTGCTACTCTGAGTCAGAGTGCAGGATTGTGAGGAGACTTGGTTTGAGAAGTGCAGAAGTCCAAGGGGATTAGGGAAGATGAATGCTTATAAGACTACTAAACATAAAAGCAAGTAAAAGTAAATATAAATACGATCTTTACCCAACAAAAAAAATCACAAAAGATTTTACATGACCTCACTGTTACTGTAGAAATCCAACACAGAGTAAATCAAAAAGTTGTAAAAATGAAAATAGATTCCTCATGTCATCAGGGTTTTTAGGAAAGAAGAGTGGGAAATGGGAAGCAAAAGGATAGGATTTTAGTTATGAGAGCTTGAGAAGCCACTGGGATTTCATCAGGTTGGTAATTTGTTTTTTGTTGTCTTTCTTTCTTTTATTCAAAGAAGATTCATAGCGAGGTAATAGTTTGAGAGTTGTAGATAGCAAACTCAGAAGCCATAGAATGGTTTATACAATTATCTATATTCTGAATAAAAACAAATAGTTCTTACAATATTGTATACTTTATCTTTTTTTAGCTAGGAGACTGGATCAGATTAATTTTCTGTGAAGTCCAGTGGTATTCCCTATTCAGGGAATATATTTGTTGCATATGAGTGTCCTTAGTAAATTGATTATGGATTGGCCTGAATGTACAATTTTGTCCAAGGCTAAAGAATCCTGTTGTGTGGGCGTGGGGGCATCGAAGCACAGGCTAGACAGAACAAGAGGAAATGGCCTCAAGCTGCACAAAATTGGCCTCAAACATGGACAAGCTGCATGTTCAGGTTGGACATGAGGAGGAATTTCTTCTTGGAAAGGGTGGTCAGACATTGGCAGGGGCTGCCCAGGGAGGTTTGGAGTCCCCATCCCTGGAGGTGTCCAAGAAATGCCTGGATGTGGCAGTCAGTGCTCTGGGCTGGGGACAAGGTGGGAATTGATTACAGGCTGGACTTGGTGGTCTTGGAGGGCTTTTCCAACCTTAGTGATGCTATGAATTGTAAAAAAACATCACTGAGTGCCAGTGTGCCAATGCATAGCCTATACATCCTGAGGTATGAAAAATAGTTGGGTTTTTAATCCTGTTAATACACGTAATTCATTAATGGGGCTAGATGAACTTGCCTTGCACGGACGTTCTCATATGAGAACAGAACAAAAAACTGGAAGTATAGTAAATGCTCATCTAATAGCTGAAGTCCAGAAAGCTGCCAGCTGAGACACTGCCAAGTCAGCCAGCTGGGACAAGGATCAATATATCCAGGGCCTAAGGCTTGGACCAGTACTTAAAAACGTGTTTCCATGCTGAGCTGTGCTGAGAGATGCCAGACAAGTCTGTTTGACCACCTTATGTTTTTGCTTTCATTATTTGTTTTCTCTGTGGAGACAGAGAAACTCCAATTCTCCCTAGAGTACCTGTAACAGCAAATGCCCATCCTCAGCTGGATCTACTGTTCCTCTGTGCAACATTCAAGTGTGCCCCAAAACCACCCCAGGCCTCCTTCCTGCTCAGGTGCTTCCACAGCTGTGCTCCTTTGGAGTATGAGAGTCAAATCCCAGTTTTCTGTTGAGCTATTCAGATTACTTTTGTTATGAGGTGGAGTTTAGTTATTGTTAGTCATTAAGAGGTGAAATAAAAGCAGAATGCAACTCAGAAAACTACTAATTAAAGGAGTAGTACACTTGCTTTTAAAGATTCTCAACATGGATTAGTGAACTTAAGAAGAAATTTCTTAAGAAGAAGAAAATTAAACTGCTGGTAAATGATGGGAATAGGAACATGAGTCTGGGTAGTCTCTAAACTGCAGTTCACCTCAGTGTGGTAATTGCTGCAGGTATTGGAAGCAGCTGGAGTAAATAGGTGAAACTTTTTTATTATCTCCCAAAAGCTGGGAGTATTTGTAAATGAGTTTGGCAAGATTCATGAGTTTGGAAAACTCACTCAAGAGAAACATGGTAAAATGTATTATAAAATTAGTAGCACAAAGAAATTTTTTTTTTTCCTGTGGATGAGCTTTGTACATCATGGTCTTGTTTTGGCTAGCTGTGATCAAAAAAGATGCTTATCTGAACTTGGTAAAGATGACTTGTAGCAGTTCGAAGAGCTTTTATTGCACTGAGTTTTTGGTGGGAAAGTAAACAAAAGTTTGGAGAACTGCAGTTTATTATTGCGTACATTATAATAATGGCGTCCCTTTCTAGTTGCAATTACTAAAAATTTGAAAATAGAAATTAAAAATCTGCATTCTTCCCCAAGAGTAACCACAATTGTTTAATGTTATCCCTAAGCAAGTCCTTTCCCATTTTTGCTAATGAAGAGCAATAGAAGTAATTCCATTCACTTCCCTGGAGAAGCCTGGAGCAGCCGTGTTTTCCCAAAGGCAGGCTTGGGCTGTGCTGGGGGCTGGCGAGCTCACCTGCTGCACAAGATGCTGCAAGTGAAATGGATTCATCTATTTTCGTTATCCAAGCTAACAGGGTATTAAAAGTAAGAGTAGAGAGTGAAAAATATGTTGGATTCCTTTCAGCTTAGATTATCAAAGGAGCTGCTGTTAATGTAAGGAAAGACTTCGGTTTCAATTTTGAAAAGGGCTCTAGTTCCTCTTCCATATCACCTTTTCAGTAGAATTTAAAGTTTTAAAGGCTAGATTTTTAAGGCCAACTGGATCTTTTTGGATAGAGTAGGAATCAGTCTATAATATTTTTGGGGATATGGGCTTAAATTTCCAAGATACTTAAGTGCTTTCTGAAAGAACCCTCTTACCTTCTTGGCTGTTTTTAATTTTAAAACCTTATTAATAATGCAAGATGGGCATGAAGAGATGCTCCTGTTGAAAAGGAGCAGCAGAAGTTTGTGCAATCTGTGTGCCATCTTCCTCCCTAGAACCCCAGTAAAGAAACTGGTGAGCAGCACAGTTGGTTCAGCACACAGGGCACCAGTTTAATTTAATTACTCACCAGTGAGTAATTTTCTCATTGTTTGTTCTATTCCAAAGCTGCAGTGCTACAGAATTCAAATGTGGAACTTCAGAGAGCAATAATAAGTGGGACCTGAAAATATTAATGGTAAAGAAGAAAAGACAATATTTCTGTGATCATTTGGGATCTTCACCAGGAGCTATTTTGGATTATTTGGGTTTAGAGTCTTTTTATGTTCTATATTTTATGGGGTTTTGGTTTAATTTTTGAGATGGATATTAGCAAATGTTAGAAATTAAAGGAAAAAGAAAGTTAAATGCTAACATGATCTCTGTGCTTTTGTTAAACAGGATCAGGAACTGTTGCGAAACATATTGCTTTTATTCCTTTTTAAATATGAATAATACTGATGTCCTGTCTTTGGCTCATGAAAACTGGGTATTTATCCCCAATGATCATGAAACTTGGGTATCTGCCCAATTAAAAGTTATTTCCATTTGGCTAGTCTCTTTTAAATACAGGTGGCATAAAACCAAATGTACTAGTTTGAAAACAAACCAGCAGGAAATTCCAAATCAGAAATACAGTTTATTAGGAAAATTAAAGTAAAGGCAGAAAACACTGGCTTAAACCAGCCAGAATCAGAGTACAACCTGACATCCTGTCAGTCAGGGTGGTGGTGGCAGTCTGATTAAATGGTGGCTGCAGTCCTCTTGAAGGGATTGATGTGCTTCTGTTGAAGCAGTGATCCTGTACAAGGGTTTGGTCTTCCTTTGAGGGTCCAGTGCTGGTTATGTAGCTCCTGTCCTGTGGCAATGCAGTGGGAAAAGGCTGCCTGTGGTGTTCCAAAGCTCAGATTATATCCAGGTAGGAATGCTCAGTTCCTCCCCCTGGGTGGAACATCTCACAATGAGATAATGAAATTTTATCGGTCATGCAGAGAGACTTGATGGCCCATGAGCAGAGATAGCCCCTGGAGTTATGAGGGATGAGTGATGGAAGAGGTGAAGAACACTGCCCCACCTGCTTTTAACTGCTTATGAAGATGGTGATAGAATACCTATTTTTGGTTACATCTTACATTGTAACCTAAGACATCAAAGAATTCTTTGATAGCGGTAATGGAGAGAAGCAGAAAATATTATTTAAAAGCTAGCAAACTTTCTAGCAAAGCTGCTGTATTTTCTGCTGTCCTATAGAGATTTTTTTATTAGTTCTGTGCCAGTCTTCTTTGCCTCACTTGTTCTTGTAGACCTTTGCTCCAGTACCTGTATGAAGTAATTTTAATTTATTATGATAAGCCACATACAGTTTGCAATTCAGCAAAGTCCTTGTCACTTTGCTGTAAACCATCTCATGATGTGACCTAACCAATTCTGACAGCAGAGAGAGTACAGCCACAATGTAGAGTTTTAAAGTTATTTACAGTGCTTGAAGGTCTGTCTGAGTACAGTAGCCACTTAATCCAGCCTAAATCTAGGGAGCTGTCTTCTGGTCTTGCCACTCTGTCTAACAGCTGTTAATAATAGCTGTTCTACTCACCCTGCCTGCTGACTGAAAATCTATCTAGAGCTCTTGCATCTTATGAGGCAGGTCAAAATTGACAGTTTTTTATTGATGTTACTGGTTTCTGCTGTATAATTGAGGACAAATAAAAGTAACAACTAAAAAATGAAGTGAAAAAGGAAATTGTTTGGTAGAATTACCAGTCATCTGACATCTGTAGTTAAATAAGTAGTCCATTTAAAAATGCAGATTTTATNATATATATGCACATGTATGTATATATATAAACATAATTTCATTATTAACTTGATTAAATGGAGCCATGATGCAGAGAGATCTCCTTTAGCAGTTCCATTTCTTCTTCAGTGAGTATTAAAAGTGAAAAACTGCACATTTGTTCCATGAGGAAATGAATGAATATTGTTGCTTGTTACTGTGTCCTAATAGTTTACTATCCATATGTGTATTCAATATAGAAATTCTAAAACATGGTTTAAATTTTAGCAGACCATCTGGTTCTGATTTACACTGGGGCAGGAGGAGAGGGAGCAACCAGGAGGCGCACTCTGGGGTTATGGGTGATATCAGGCTGAATTCGTGATGGGAAAAAAGCTTATTTGGCAAGTACAACAGTGCTGATATGAAGTTCCAGTAGTGGAAGACAAGTATTTAATTAATGTCAATTAATGTGGTGTTATGAAGGACATCTTATTAAAGAAGTCAGGATTTAATTTTTTATTTAGTTTACATTTAGTTGATAAATTTAATTCCATGGCTTATATTTAATATATTTAGCCTTCAGCAGTGCATTTGACTTAGTATCACACAACATGGGAATTAACTGTATAACCATATTAATAAGGTACACATTCAGGGGATTTAAGCCTGGCTAACTGACAGAAGTGGTTGTCAGGAACAAGTAATTTTCCAGCACTTGTTATTTTTTCACAAGTAGAGAAGCAAAAGAGATGATGTTAAATCTGGCAGTATTGACATCTCAGAAGAAACTTCTAGGTCTCAATAAATCATGCAGGTGTAGACCTTTGAAAGTCAGAAGGTTATCAAAGTGATGGGAATTGAGCAGTAAGATCTGAATCATTTGATCAGTTGAGCCTATCAATATAACATTTTTAAAATATAAACAAGAAAGAGGTCATAGGTTTAAGAAGAAAGAATTTAGATGAAAGCTAGAGAATACTGCACTTGTGATCTGGAAATAATTTGGATGTGAAAGTTTGTGAACAACTGAACACATCCTCTGTGTAGTAAGCTCTCAGAAACAGCTAATGAGATGTTTGTATATACATCAGAACAAAGGCTTAATTACCTCAGGGGGAATGACTCTAGTCCAAGGTAATGTTTTTGAGATGTCTCACTGCATTATTTCTGTGCCTGATGTCTGTGTGGAAAGTCACAGCTGATATCTTCTAATGTCAGCTCCATTTTGAAAGTGATGGGAAGGAACACTTCTTTCTTGAGAAATAAGAGGGTCTACACATAGCATTATCCAAGAATAGCCATCTTGGTAAATACAGAAAATTCTTTAAGGAACATTCAGGTTCTGTTGCAGGCTACTTGGGTGCTTAAACAAAAGGCCCCACATGTTTAGTAACTGTGTGGTGAAGCCAGATGACATTGAATAGAAACTGAAGGGCACAGATAAGATATAAATTATAAACAAAGGAAATGGTGAAATCTGCCTGTTTACAGAATCAGCACTTCTTAAATGGAGAACCAGCTTGTTTTGGCAAAGACTTTTTTAAGGAAGGACGTAGATGTTAAGTGTAAAAATGCACTTGTCTGAGCAAACCAATGGGCAGCTCCTAACCACTCTGAATTCAGAGAATTCAGCAGCTCTCACTGCTTTTTCATGTTCCATAGTCTTCAACAATCCTGGTCTTTTATCATCCCTCCTGCTCTTGGTCCTCTGCCTGGTGCTCAGGGCATGAGCCAGATCTTTTTGCCTTGTATTTGTCAAATCTGATGGTAAGAGTGACTGCATCCATAGCCTGTTAGTAGGGTTTCAGCACTGATCTCATTTGTTCTCACTTTGAGAGGAATGGCAAATAAAGCCTGTATTTCTGTTTATATGTGCTCAGTTTACTGAATCAGTGACAGATGTTTATCTCTTCTGCATATAGGCACCTTCAGAGATTGGTGAAAGGTAGAGTGTACTAGTGGAAAGATAATTGCCAGCTGAATCAAGAGGTATTTTAGATGTTATATTCCTGGCAGAATCAGTGGCTTGTAGGCATCCTGGATGACCTGTTGCAGCCACTCACATTCCTGTTGCAGAGATTTACATGGCAAGAAATAAGAGGTGAGAATTTCTGTAGATCAATCCACTGGTGCTTGGATGTGGCATTAGACTCTGGGACATGTTTTAAGGCAGTGTTGCTGTGTAGATCTTTTTCAACCATCTTTGGGCATGTGATTTCTTCTCCAGCAACTTCAGCATGAAGCACAGAAGAGTTTGTGGGGTTAAGTCTGTGAGACATAGTCCCTCAAGGGTTGCCTCTGTGTGTTGTCTTTTTCTGTGTGTTTTCATCTTCCTGTAGGGAGAAGGAACCAGGGTTGATGGGTAACAAATCTTCTGTGTAGAGAGAACAGATGATGTAATTTTGGTGCAAGAGCTGGACTGTGCCTCCCCACAGACAGGGCTCTTCTATGCAGTTTCACATCTTGACATAAACAGTTTCAATCTTTAGGTAGACATGCGGCATCAGGACAAAAGTTCTTTCATTCTTTTAACAGTTCTAGATATTATGCTGTTAGCTAAGGACTGGAATTCTTGTTTTATTTGCTGCTAGTGGAGGCTCTGCCATGAATGGAGTAACTGAAACACCCTCAGAGTTTTAGGCATGCAGTGAAATGTTAGGCTCATTAATAGTTGTTTAATACTATCTTTCCAATCCTTACAGCTTTAATTCTTTCTAATAAGATCAGTAGATCTGCAGAAACTGATGAACACCAAGTCAGGCAATTTTCTGTGTGCCACTTAAAAGCGAGTAAATGGATTTGTCAAGCCTTGTGTGACAGCTTGAATTGTTGAAAGTTCTGTTGAGGGTGTACTTTCCCTTCCCTTTCACCCAGATGATGGTTTGTACTCTGCAACATGGATTAAGGGAATCATGATCAGTATTATGGATTTCTTCTTGAGACTGCAAGAGCTTAAGAGCTGTTGGAATCGTCTCTCCTGAGTGCATTTCAATTTATTCCCCAGGTCTTGCAGTGGTATTTGTTTTCTAAGTTTCATATTGTCTCCTTAGGAGTTGAAATCAGTTAATGTGTCTTTAAAGCTTTATTCTCATGAGTTCAGCTTTGCAAAACTCTCCCTGCATGAGCAGAAAACCATGGGAGTTGCCAGGACAGCACAGAGGGGGTGTCTCTTGATAACACTTCTAGTTCTGTTGTGTTGGATCGACTTGAATTTAGCTTTCTAAAGGTGTGTCAGGACAGAAGATTGTTGGAGACTCAACAGATTAGTCTGGACACTTTTTGCCATATAATGTTGAAGTGTTGATACATGTTTTCTTTACTCAGAGTCTTTTGCAAAGACTTATAAGTCCTCTCTAGATTTTTACAACAGATATTTCATACCCCCAAGAGTAGATCCTTGGAGTCATCTATCTCAGGCTTGGCTCTCAAAAGAGTAATTCCACTGGATTGAAGAGGCAAGTGTTTGAAATTCAGGAGACTATAAAATTGATTCTTCCATAAAGAAGTAATTTGTGGTAAATGGTGTAGTCCTCTGGACAGCCATTCACTCATTTTATGTGACTGGGACCCTTGAAACATGGTCAGAAAGATTAGAGAAGGACATCTCTGATCTGTTATTTATCAAGCCAAGAAAACTTTCGCTTTGACGATACAGCATCTGGAAGCAGACCCAGCCAAACATACCATCTTACTTAAGGCTTCTGGGACCAGGGTAAATGCAATTTTAAGAAATGTTTGGATAGTGTTGTGGAGTTTGCTAGAAGATTCTGAAATACTTAACCAGCTTTTCTTTATTTATTTGCATATTCTGTGCTGGGGAAGCAGCAATGCACTGTGTTACTCCAGAAAGCACGTGGGAGATCCAGGCAGGGTTGCAGGGTTCCGAATTCTGGAAGTAAAATTGTCTGGCGTGATCCTCCTCCAAGAAAGTATCCTCCCAAGAAGATGTTAGTCATCTCTCAGGTGACAGCTGGCATTTACATGCTGTGTCCTTGCTCTGGCAGTGTCTGTAGACAGAGAAGGAAATCAGAACACTCACTGGCCAAAGTGCTGTCTTCAAACAAAAGCAGTTACTATAGTTAGCATTCAAATGTAGCAGTGCATTAAATTGAAAGTAAGACAAGCTGTCAATATATATCTGATTAATTTCTATCATAATGCTATTTCTGGTATTGGCCTTATTATTGTCCTTCCCCAGTGGTTCTAACAGCTAAAATATTTCTTGTTGAATATTTCATCTTGTTTAATATTACTGTGTGTGCAGTCCTTAAACATATTTGTCCTTGGTCTCATACTGCCAAGGCATCATGAGGGACAGGAAAAGCAGGGATGTGGTTGGGAGAACAGGTGGTATGAGGTGATGCAGTCTTGGTTGTCTGCTTGGCACTTCTGCTGGCACTACAAGGCTCCTGGGGGAGCAGCAACCAGGTACCATTCATAATAAGTTTTGAGATGTGCTTTCTCTTCCAGGTAGATTTACTGCAATCTTTTAAAAAGTAATGAATGTTCCAGATAAACCTTGATAAAGCTCGTTGCTACATCAGCATTTGTTCTTGTTAGAGATGAGTACTTAGATGTTCCACATGACCTTTCCAGACATGTTCTTTCGAGGAGATACAGCTCATATACTCTTCACAGTAAGCTGTTGTTCTTGTTATTTCATCAGAATATAAACGGACAGGGTACTTTGTAAGGTGGTAAAATATATTTTCTGCCCCCAAGAGCTTGCTTATAAGCAGAAATAGTCAAAAATGGAAATGAAAGGATAGGATTTATGTAAATCAAACTAGGCAGCAGCTCAAGGCTTGTTTTGTCGTTTTTTCATTATTTGTATGTTCAGTGTCTTCCTGATAGGTGGCTGTGGTGAAAACATCTTAACTATCACAGTGTTTTAAATGTTAAATATTTTTAGAGAAAACTTGAAATAAACTCAAATGCCAGCAATTTCATTAACATCTCCAAATACTAGAAATCTACATGAAAATTCAATTTTAACATGTCTGAGTCAGAAGAAATAATACAATATACCCTTTTAAATATTTGTAAAGTACAATATAATAGGTAAACAGGATTCTCCTACAGAGTTACTGGTTTTGTTATGTCACATTCAGATCACTGCAAGCAGTGAAGCCATAAAACAGTTTACAGTGATGTACAACTGGAACATGGAGAGCTTAGAAACATGTTTATTTACTGTAAAAAAATACCCTGTAATTTGTCACATTTTAGTTTGTCTCAGCTAAACAAAGTCTACTGCAATAACATGCAATTTTAAATGTTGAATTGCTATGGGATATTGAATGTTTCTGACCAGCTTTAGAAAAAGATTTGCACTGAAAACTGACTTAGCCATAGTAAAGAACAGTTAAACTTTTATGACTGTCACATTTATAAGTCTCAGCCTCCCATGAATGCAGGTGATGGGGAGCTGGCTGCAGCCATGACATTATGTTCACCTACACCCTCCCCTCCCAGACAGAGGCAAGGGGATATCCTAAAGAAATAAAAATTGATGGCTCCTCCAGTAACTAAAGCCTCTCTTGGCTCTTGTTGTTTCCTAAAATTAGAAAGGAATTAAATAGGAAAATTGGTTAATTGTCACCTTCCCTAATGAGCAGGCTTTTAGTAGCCTTGTACTTTGAGTTGGAGAAACATGATGACATGCTGGTGCAATAATGAGGATAAAGCATTTCTCTTTATTATGGTCAGTTACTGCTAATCTCCTTTTAGAGTTTTAACAGGGATTTATAGGGATTCATTTGTGGTTTAGATTTGGAGATAATTAAGTACCTTTCTGCTGTAAAGAAGAAATGGAAAGAGAATTGGCTCAAAGCTAGGAAAAGATTCCTGTACTGTCACATGTATTAAACTTCCTTTTATTTGGTTGTCACCCCAATAGGAATGATTAGTGGGTTGTAAAGAAAGAAAATGTATTGCATTACATCTATTAAAGCATGTTTTATATGTAACAGTAATTAAAATATAATTGAAATCATGAGTTCTTCTAATTATTGGCTTTACATAATGCATAGTTAAAGAGTGAGCATCTATAAATGTGTCTTTTTCACACATCCAGAAATGGTTTGCTGGCAGCATTTTAATTAAAGATGGATTAGCTAAAATGCAGTTTAATCATTCTGTCATCAAAGGATTTAGACCTCGTTAATTAGCTGTTGATAAATAGGTTTAAACTACAAAAAATTTAATTTAAAATATGCCAGTTGTGATCTAGAATTATTAGAGCTGGAAATGGAGCAATGAGTCTCCGAAAAATCTGTGCCATCTCTTTCCATAATATTAAATTAAATATGAAATGTAGGCCAGTGCAGAAGTTTGTTCTGCCTTGTTAGTAATGGATGAGATTCTGAGTGATCTTTGGAATTGGTGAAGAATTAAAACAGAGACTCTCTTTAATGATCATTGTGTTGTAGTGGGATCCATTTTCCATTTACGTATTTATTAAAGATTGAAAACTGTTTGAAAATCCTTCTTCTCTGGAATATGTATGAAAACAGATCCTGTTGAAGGGTTTATGGCTGCTCCTCGCTGTAGAGGAGCAGAGCAGGAGGAGCCCTTGCCTTAGTACAGCCAGAGGCAGGGGCAGGAAGGAGCACATGGAATGTGTGCTTGCACAGCACAGAAGGACAAGTTCCCACCTTCAAACTGCATGCTCCTGGTGCCAGTGCTGGCCCTCCCAGCTGGAGAGCAGGGAAGTGAGCCTTTTCCCTGCTCTGGAGCTGGGCTGTGGCTCTGTGGGCAGCAGGATGGTCGTTCCCATCACCTGGGTTCCATTGCCTGTGCTGGTCTAGGCAGAGCTGGCATTCCAGCCATGGCCATGTCTCGTATTAGGCAGGCTTTTTCTGCCCATAATGGGGTTCTTGGCCTGGCTGGAGCCCTTCTGCAGTGCTGTGGGTAATCCTTACTTGTGTTCCCTGTCACAGCCCCTGCCCGGAGCTGGGGGCTCTGCAGGAGCCTCCTGTGCCAGCAGAGCACACGCCTCCTGCCTCTGAGCTTCTGCCTACCAAAAACCAGCTGAGGTAGACCTTGACTTACAAGTCTGTCAGAGTTGACGTTAAATCTTTTTATTATGAATATCTTAATCAGCTCAATTACTATGAAACACTAACTGTATTTCAACAGGATTGATAGTTAAAGATTTCAGTAGTGTAATAGTCAAAATATTTGAATCCACAACCAACTGGGTTTATGCAGATGAATAAAACACTTCTGACAAATGATAGGTGAATTTTTTGAGTAGAGTTAAAAGAATTTCAGGAAAATAGTCATTTTACCTGAAGACATTTTTCAAGGCTTCTTAAGTGTTAATTTAAAGATTGCCTTATTGAAAAGTGGTATTTACAGAGCATTCTAGGTAGCTGTCCTATCTCTAGGGTACCCATTCCGTTGTCTTGCCAATCTTCTGGAAAAGCAGCAGCTGAGTAGGAGGTTACAGGCTTACATAATCATTGTTTGCATTTGAACATTAGTAATGAAATGGCTTAGCTGAACTTCTATGAAAAAGCATAACTTGATGAATTTTCAGAGTCAAAGAGATGTGGCACCGGTATAGAATCAGATGAACAACAAATAAAATGAGAGTGTCCATATGCACTTCTTTAAAATCACAGCTTTGGAAGATCTTGCCCTTTCCTCATACTGAAAAAGAAAAAAATTGAATTAAACTCCAACAGTCCTGTTAGAAAAAGCTTACATCAATCTGTCTGGAAGGGAGAAAGGAAAAGGGGAGATCATTTCACAGGAAATCTTAAACTGCGGCAGTATCAATAGTCATGTTCTCTGACTCAAAAATCATTCCAAAATTCTAGATTTGCAAATTGATGGGGGAATATTTTCTTCATGTGAAATAGATAAAAGGAAGAGCTATGAAATCAAAAAACAAAAAGGAAAGGTCTTTGTGTGTGAGGAAAATGCAATTCCTGATTCTCTAAATTCACCAACCCATTTAGCTTAGACAATAAGATGAATTATCAGCTCATGTCATATAAGCTGTTCAGTTATTCTTTACCTAAGACAGGTAATTTATAAATCCCAATTATGCAATTAAAATGCTAATTACCCCTCACCTAAACTCTCTGTTCTTGAACTGATATTATCAATTACCTTCAATCATTGCAAATCATATATGACATATGTGACAGTGCTGAGTTCTGTATTATTTATGGACTTTCTGTTTCGTGTGTCTCTGGTTTCCAGGTAGTATTAATGGCTTTACCTTGATGGACTTTGCTTCCTGAAGGAATGGTATTCCTTCTGATCTGTGTTGTTTTGTATCTTAAAATATATCTGCATTTTAGGGTAATCTTACCCTCTGTTCCTGCCCTGAGCTCTGGCTTGTGATCCATTTTAGTACAGAGAAATAACACACTTAGAAATCCCAATATGAATTATTTATTACAGAGGTGAGCCCACTTACTTCTGTGCTGCTTCTACACAGCTCTCCCTTACTTCATAAATGTTCTTACTGTGTTTACATTCATGGACTGCCAGTTTCCTGTGTCATACCTGCTTGCCAAAGTAACACTTCTTCTGTCCCTGCTGAACTCAAATAACATTGGGCACTTTTAAGGTTCTATTATTACGTAGCATTTGCTGCACATAAAGAAAAATAACTTACTTGAAGAAAACACAGCAAAAATGAGAACAGAATCTAGATGTTAGAATTCAGAAGGATCAACATTTTTTTAAAAATCACATATTATTTCTGCTTGTGCATGATACAAATTAGGACAATGGTAAATAGAGAGAGATACTTCAAAGTATAGTTCCTTTCAATATCTCTGGTTGATAGTAAGCTTCAGCAGCTCTCATCTGTGAGCATGCAAAATAACCCAGCCAGGGATTTTAATCTAAAATTTTCATTAGGAGTAGTGTAACCAGTTAGTTTAAGAAGTCAATGTACAGAAATGATTTCATTTCCTGTTGTTCATGGATCTGCAAGTTCTGTTCTAAACAATTGCCAGGCATAAGTCATTAAGTATATTGTCTCCAAGGTGAAGAATAACTTTGCTCATGTGCTCATTGTGCTATTTTTCTTGTTTGGCTGCAAGTTAATAATCCATCGTTTGTTCATTAATAGTAAATTGGATTATTCCTCCTAGACTTCTCCACTCTATTTTACCCTTTTGCAATGAAGTACTGACTTTTTTTGGTTTTTTGTTTTCATATTAAAACAACCTCAGAGATGTTTTGCAGTACTGCAGTGTGCTGTTGTGAACTAAATGAAAATAGGATTAGATAGGCTAAGCCTTTAAGCATCTAGTTGCCCATGGAAAATAAATTACATTAGCAGAGTAAGTAGGTTAACAAAGAAAAATGCTGTTTTTAAGAACCTCACTACATTTAGTGTGGGATTAAAGGAAGCACTGCTCACCTTGTTCCTGTATTCACTGATGGGCTGTTACTGACACCTTGGCTTCTTTCCTCTGAGCATGCTTCTTTCTTTCTTGTTTGATGTTAAGTATAAATGCTTTAGTAATAATTTGCAAATTATATTTACTGTGGCTCAACAATTTTGTGGGGTTTGGGCTTTATAGCTTTCTTATGTGGAGATTTTTTTTGTGTCTAAATGATCAGAATGGTATAACTAGAGAGATCATATTTGGCCTTTTGTGAATGCTTTAGAAAGGCTTTGAATTTTAGCCTCTATCGTGGCTATGCTTCATATTTACACCATACAAAAGCATAAGGGCACATTCTAGTTGTAATTCAAAAGTAATTCAGTGCACAGCTAACTAACAGATATTCACCTACATCTTCCAATTGGGGTCATAAAAATAAAAGAAAGAACTACAGAAAATCCTCCAAGTTCTGTCTAAAACTCCCTTAAGTTGCTGTGGTTTCCAATTTATAGTTCAAACCCACCTGCTTGCATTTCAAGGCAACTCTCAAGGGCTGTGTTCAAAGAATACTATTTTTGAAGTATACAAAGGTTTCTTTTTTTAGGAGGCAACTTTTTCCAATATGTTTTCAATATAAACACTGTAATGAGATACTGACCTACAAGTGTCCTTGACTCTTCTGTACTCACATGCTTCACAGGCCAAATTGACAGCAGATCTCTCTGATACACAATCTAAAATTCAGGTTCTTGAACTGCCAGAATCCACAAGTGTTCTAGATGCAGTGTCTGGGAATAATGAACAGGATTATTCAGTGGTTTTCTCTCTCTCTCATCAGAAACCTTGGGATGAGGAGTTGTTCCAGCAGCCTAAAGTGATGTGCATGTCTCATTCTGCAGCAATTGGCTGCAGTTGCTGAGGGTGTGGGACTGTCAGAAGGTCACTGAGGAACATGTTGGGCAGTCTTATAGAAACTTGGCAAGGTTTTACTTTTTTTTTGTCAGACATTGCTCAGATATTCTTGCTGCTTTTAGTTCCTTCTGTATCTCTATTTTCTCCATGTTTATTATGTTTTCTGTAATTGCATTTCTTACTGGTTTTGTAAGATACAGGTCAAAATGCTCAACTGGATTTTTATTTAAAATTTGAACCTTTTTGATCCAGAAGTGCCTTGGTTTCAGTAGTGAATAGCTGAGAAATGCAAATGTTGCCTTTTATAAATATTTCTTATAACTCAAGAAGAGCTAAGGATAAGAATTAAAATTAGATATTATTTATTTACTTCTTTTGGAAATAAAAATAATGCTGCTGAGTGTGCATGGATGTATTGTATTCTAGTGATGAGGAAGACCTGAATAAGCAAAATGTGAGAGCAATCAATACAGATAGTTCTATTCCTCCTGCTTTACATGTCTTTATTCTGTAAATTCACTTAAATTAGGAAAACTGTTAACATTAAACTACCTTATTTAATGCAATTTCCATTCGTAGCACACACGTGATTCTAATTGTCAATGTGCATTAGATAGCAGTAGAAACTGGACCAAAGATGACCATAAAACACAAACATCATTTTCAGAGTGATTTTGATAATCTGTCAGAAAGACTGTGAAGGTTTTACGTTAATGGCTTTTAAGGCTGTGTGGAGTTGAGGCTCTTTAAGCATTCTGGAGATTTGTTTGGATGTATGCAGTACTCCATAGGATCTGAAACATAGCAAGTATATACTTGTTCTGTTATTTCTACTGGTTGTTTCTACTGGTTCTGGGTTATTTCTACCCATTATTTCTGAAAGGGGAGTTTTCTTCTCTCAGGTCAGCACAGCCAGTGAGACAGTTGGGACTCAGCAGAGCACTGGGGTTAACATTATCTTGTGCCTCTGCAAATTTGTGAGGGGGGAAGTGCGCTCATGTCAGATTTACTTGAGTTGATGGTGACTAATACATGGGTGTTTTTAAATTGATGGAAAAAGCAATGAGTTTTTTAAAGCTGCTTTAACTCTCTCCATATTGTCAGTCAAAGAAAGTGATGGTTTTGGCAAAAAAAGAGCACCAAACCCAGGGTATTCCTCTACACAGCAGCAGCAACAAACCAATTGTGTCCAAAGCAGTGCACAGCCCACGCTAGCTCTAGCAAAGTTGTCTGCATTTGACAGGGGATGTGTGACAGGCCAATGCAGTGGTTGGTCTGTGCACATCACTGAGGCCATACTTGCATGGTAAGTGATAGACACTCCCTCTGGAGAAATACTGCACAGAACATGGCATGAGGCTTGGAAACCTGTGCAGGAGGGGGAAGAGAAGGAGTGCTTCACTTCTGTACCTGTGTTGGTTGCATTAGAAGCTCAGGGCAAAGCATCCAGCACCAACATAAAACGGACTGAACACACATATCCTCCAATCAAAAAGACCAGGAGAAGTTCAGGATGCAATATCTGCAATGTATGCAGAGTGCCAGATTAAATTATATTCCATCCAACTATTTCAGACTCTATACTTCCGTGTTGCTCTTATGGATAAAGATTCTTACAGAGTGTAGACAGTGAAATCTTGGTGTGGTGAAGAATCTGCAGAATCTGTGGTGGTGTATTCAAGTGGCAGAATCTGCATTAACTTCAGTGGAACTGTGACTTTACCTTCAAAGTCCTGGCACCTTCTCTAATTCTACATAGATACTTCCTAGCTTTGAAAAGGCAGCCTTTGTCATCAAAGTGATATCCAGTCCTTCACTTGTCTGTGCCATATTATACAAGGATGTTGGCTGTCTCTAATGGAAATTTTGGATTTTTTTTCCAATTGCATGAAGTCATACCCTGAAAAAATAAATTCAAAAAAGTGATGTGAGTAGTTTTACTAGCAGGAAACTCATCACCTGGCAAAGCTGTACCATCATCAGCTCAATCAGATAGATAGCCCCTTCTTTCTTAGTCTTAAAAGGAAGTCCATGGTGTTTCATGAAAACAGAAACAAAGTTCAAGCAACAGCTGGATTATGCAAAGCATGTCTTAATTTGTTTGCTTTTTACTAGTTGGGGAGTAGTACAAGAGGTGACTACCATTACTGGCTGCACAGTTTCATATTAATTGAAACTATGAATATGTGATCAATTGTCATATGGAAAAATAAACCTTGCTATACTGTATCACTGATGATGGGAAGATGTCTAGGGCCTTCATTATTTCATTTTTATATTTAATTTTTAAGCTCTTTATAAGGTTACTTGAAGTTGATGTCTAGAGGACATTGTTTAGTCAATCATTTGAGGTGAAGGATCTGTAAAATACACTAAAAGTTGCTTCATAAAATGTAACTATACTAATGAAACAGTGTAATTATTGTGCAGAATGTTTGTGCATAGTGTCATGGCTTACAGAGTAAACCTTGCCTGCAAGCAAATGTTTCCATATGAAATGTCCATTTCCATGAAAGAATGTCTGTGTCAGAAAAAATTACAATTTAGGTGATAAATTTGATCAGATAAGTTTAGTGATATCTCTGCTGGGTTCTCATCATGTCAGAGTTTCTCCTTAGCTTCTATGGTATTTGACCTACTCATTGCCATTATTCATTTACAGGCCAAAATAAATTAAGTGTTTTCTGCCTTGTTAACCACCACAGTATTTTGAACAGAAGAGAGATCTTGTAAACAGGGTGTCCCTCTACTGAATCTCTAAATGGAGGTTTTTTCTTTTTTCATATGTGATTAATTTGTATGTATTCTTTTGTTTCTCTTTAAATGCTGCCATTCTGTGTAATATTAAAATCCAGTTTAGATTTACAAGCATGTAATGTCTTTAATATCTTTTGAATTTGAATTGTGTTCTGTGGCTTGGTGCTGAAGAAGGACAAGATCACAACATCTCTGTTCTTTGAATAGCACCATTATCACTCTATGTTAATGAAATTATTTCAGTATTACAAGAAATGAGGTTTTGGAATTCATTCAGTATTACAGGGAATTGGATTGTAACTAGAGCATATTTCAAAAAGAATAAAAGGATCCGTGATATGTGCTTAGCTCATAAAGCACCTAATCCTATATTAATTGTGCTTTGGGCAAATCTGCCCTCATGTGAAGGGGACTTTGACAGGGAAGATGAAAATATTGTAATGCTTTTTAAGGCCAAACAGCTCCTCCAGCAGGATGGCAGTGAAAGAGGAGTTCCACAGGCTGTTCTTTTCCCTTCCCTTCCCTGTCCCAAGCATACACAGAAGCAAACAGTGCTGCTTTGTACTGTCCTTTAGAGGCTGCAGGAGACTTGGCCTTATGTTACCACATGATCTTCTTGCTCTTGGGATTGAGTTTGTGTTAATTTTTTTCCCCATGTTTGGAAAGGGACAGATAATAGAGGTATTTAGGTACCACAATCTGAAACTGAGTAAGGCTTATATTTTCTCCGTGTCTTTTGTGCTACAGACAAGAAAACATGAGCCTGTCCATTCCAGCCCGGACTGTGATGCAGAAAGTACCTGGTTTTATGTGAAGGGAGAGCTCTGCTGGCTTGTCTGAAGAGCAGAGTGAACAGCATAGTCAGATACAAACGAGGGCTGGGGGATATTTAGTTCAGCTTCCAGCAGAAGGTGTCTGTGAGGTGGTAGAAAGGAGAGGGCTTCTGCTGAGATTATTTTGAAGAGCTTTCACCAGTCTGGCAAGCTCCTTCCTCCATGAAGGGCTGGTCAGACTTCACTTTTCCTGAATCTCCATGACATACATTAAGGGCAGCAGGATTGAAAAGAAGGATCATGGGTGTGATTGTGTGCCTGAAATGCAGCAATGCAGTGGTTTTCTCAATTCCACTTTGGAGAGTTTGGCCAGCTTTACCAGCTTCAGCATTTTAACTGTTACCATCCTGTTTGTTCTGTGGTCAGATGAACTCTCTTGCCAACTGCAATTTCCCTTTGTGAGGAAAGCAATTACCATTTGAGGTCACTGAGCTGCACTTGAGCCCCTCTTCTCTGCTGCAGAGTTGCTTAATGGCTTTGTGGGAATCACCTGCAGCTCTGCAGGGCTGCTGAGCTGTGCATGTGGAGCAAGTGGAGTGTTCAGCTGAGCAGAAATGGGCAGAGAGCCTTGTTGGGCAGCTGGGGATTTACACCAACACAGCTGTACTCAAGCAGAACTTGTTTTTTTACCTGTCTTGGGGTGATTTTGCATAAATCAATAATTACCACCTTTGTTTCTTTGCAGCCTGTTCCAGCACTACTGCTACACTCGAGGTGGCATGCGCCACACCTCCTACACTTGCATCTGTGGCAGGTAAGAGGATGATTTATACTGAACTGTGTAATCTTTATAGCCACTTTCCCCCTGGATATTTGTAAAATTGGTCCTTTTAGGCATGTCATGTGTTTGCCACCAGTGTGAGTTCTGACCTGTTTTCACTGGAAAAAACAAAGAGAGGTAGGTGGCTACCTCTGTCTCCTGAACACATAAATTGGTGATAGATTCTGCTGCACTCCAGAGGTTCCCCAATGACTGGTGCTGCTGCTGCCAAGATTGTGTTTATGCTCACCCCTGTGCTGCAGTTGGCTTTTTTTATTAAATAGCATCATGGAGTAGGGCTTTAAAGCTGTTCTCTGTTGCTCAAAAATGCTTTCTTTGAAATACACCTTAAGTATTTCTTATCATCCTCAAAATTCTTTGTATCAAAGATTAGGATGCAATTAAACTAATCTCTTTGGAATTTGGAATTTTTTGCTCTCTCTGCTTCTTGCTGAACAGCTAGTGTTGAAGGTTACTGTATTTGGGAAAGTAGTATAGAAGTTCTCCCTGCAGTTGTAGAAATGCACAAGAGAACAGTGTGGGATACATGCTGAAGAACAGCTGTGTGCTTCATGCAGAGATTAATCTTACTTAGTGGAATTAATCTAATCAGAGATGTATGACAGTTAAATGAGCCATATATGTTGGTATATATGTTCCACTTGTTCTGCTGCTACTCAGAAACATTTGCCCTACACTGAAGTCACATACACTTACCAAAGATAATTTTTATGTTAATGACAATAATGCTATATTGCTTTGAAGGTAATAGGAACAATTAACACCTTCACTTCTTTTTGCAGTTTACTCAATTGCTTATTTGTAAATGCAATTTTCCAATTTATATGCAAAATTACAGCAGGAGCATGAGCAGTTTTATGGCAAATTGTGTATCTAAATTGTCTGAAAAGTTTCCTGGTTTAAGTACCATTGTATAAGTTGAGAGTTAACATCCCAGTGAAATGAGACTCTGTCTCTAAGCTTTTGTCACAGATGGTGATGCTGTGATTCTTCACAGCCGTGCAGACTTCACATTTGCTTACAGTGGATCAGGACCTGTGCTGCAGGTTCTGTTTTGGGTGCTGGTGGTCAAATCACTTTGCTAAACCTATAGAAATATCTAGTCCATGTTTGTGTAGTGTGTCCTTGTGATCTGTGGGAACAGGCTGAACTCTCCACAGGACTGAGAATCCCAGGACCTTCAGTACAAGTCTTGGGAAGCCCAGGAGGAGGAAAGCTCTAAGAGTAGCTAAGAACTGGGTGCTGACAGGAGCTCCCTGGGCACCCTGTCCTGCTCTGTGGGGCATGGGGATGGTATTAGAGCTGCCTCTGAACTGTTGAAGAAGGGCTGTCCTTGGAATGCCATATCCAAACAACATTGTGCCTCACTGTTCTCCTTAGGAGCTGGCATTGTATCCTACCACTAGAATTAAAGTGCAGACAAACCTGATTTAAAAAAAAAAATTACATTAGATAGGAATTTACAGACAAAGGTCTTTGTATTCTATGTTCTGACTACAAGTGATGAAGTAAGAATGAATAACATTACCAGTTTTAAGCTAGCTTCTAATAAATGAATGAATTCAATTAACATAATAATGGCAAAAATATTAGACATTTTTAATACTGTGAAAATGTCATGCATTGTAAATATTTCACTTAACTACATTTACAGCTAAAAATAGCTTTTGCAATTAGGATTTTTGAATGTTTTATTCTATTCATGCCAAGTTTTGTATTTTCCTGAACACTTAAAATGGGCGTATTTTGACGGGATCTTTCCTTTTTAGATTACAGGCTTGATAATAGTTTCCATAGAAAAGAATAATCTGTTTAAATAAAAAAACCAAGTTGGTTATTCAATTTTTTTTAAATATGCTGATTAGGCTGGGAATCAGGAGTAATCAGTATGATATTTCAGTACAGAAATAAATCACTTGTCATGTGATGGGTGCATTCAGTTATTGCTGTTCCTGTGCAGTGTTGTATTCTTGAGGAGATGGTAAATGAATATTTGGTGTGACCAGAAGTGCTTAATGTGTTCACTGTTGTTATGAGAATACTAACACACATTGATGAGTGTGACAGGGTGTTACCTTTGGAGATTAGTCCTGTAGTTAGTGATACTTTCAAAAGCTGTCAGCTGGGGAGTGGTTTGAACTGCAGACATCACTAAGTGTCATGAAAGGAGAATAGGAGCATTTTTTAAGCATACTTGGATATATTTGGCACTCATCTACAAAGTGCTACTTCCATGTAGTGTCCAAATGCTAAATAATTATTCACTGCAGTGTCTTTGGGTACCAAGAAACAATTTTTACAAAAGGGAAAACAAAGGTAATCCAGTCCCAGTGTCCTGGTATGCTAGGATGGATGGCATCCATTGGGAAGCAGGTGCAGAGGTTCCAGCTGGAGTTAGGTGGTGCTGGAGGCATTGGTATCTCTGGAACCACCACAGAAGCCACCATCAGCTGCTGCTCGTTACTCTCTCGTCTTAGACTCAGGTTCAGATCTTCTTGACTGATGTCCCTGGGCAGATGACAGCTCCAATCAGGTGCTATCACTCATCAAGAATAACACTGTGCAATGAAATGTCTTCTTCTATCTGAGGGTTGCCATAAGGGAAGCTTTTTGGACCAGATTAGGATACTTAATGAATCTGCTTTTCTTTCTTTCACTTCAGTATAACTTTTTAGGATTTCATGCCTTAGACAAAAAAGTGGCAAGAAGGGTTAATGCTTTCTTCTGGGTTGATTCTATGATGATTTAAATCATGATGGAAATGGGTTCCAGTTTTAGTCAATGTTGTTTTTTCTTTAGATGTTCTTAATCTAGAGCTACTCGCTACACTTTTTGTAGTGCTTGATGCTCAGCATAGTCCTGTTCTTAAAATACTGCTGACATTTCTCCTCTTTCTTCTAATAATGTTTTCAGGGTGTTTTCTGATCTCAAATGCATCTTGGGGGATTGTTTCCCTTTGCTAGTAATCAGAATCTCTTACTGCAGTTTGCATTCTCGGTGTTAATTTGCAGCTCTTTGTGCAATTCTTTCTGTAACAAACATGTCTTTGACACCAGTTAGAAGCAAGTTTTTAAAGGAATAAAAATGGAGACCCAGAAACCTCTTGGAGGATTTTTCAGGTTGGCTGCCTGAAGGTGAGCATTGGCATCCTCCCTGGTGTGAATACCCCAACTTGTCGCTCTAATGCCAGACCTTGCAACTGTTGCCTCTTGGAAAAGAAAGAAGCAGCTTCTACATGAAGGCTCATTTGCTTTGCCAGCGGCTGGGGGTTGTGTTTAAATTGTTTTAAAGCCACCTTGAAAGGCTTACTGAATGTGTGAACAATTTCTGGCTGACTGTAGCATTTACCCTGTGGGTACACATCATTTCTGTAGCATTGCTCCAGAAGCATTTCCTGCCTTCATCTCAGGACAGTGGTAGAGATGCAGGGGAGATTGGACGTGCACCTCTTAGCAGGAGCCCACTGGAGGTTTGCATATCACTGTCTTAATTTGGGTCAGGAGTGCATGTCTGAGTCAAGCTCTGCCACTCATCCTCAGCTGCAGGGCCTGCTCAGAGCCAGGGATCAGTCCTGCAGTGCACGTGCTGGATTTGGTTTGGGTGAAAAGTTGCTGGGGAGCTTTCAGGAGCAGGTTGGCTCTGCCATGGTTGCTATTGGGTGTTGAGCCCAGGGTATCTGCCCAGAGCCAGCCAGGGGAGCAGACCCTCTCACACCAATAAATCCCCAAAACCCCAGCAGCCAAAGCCCTGAAATGCATATGGTGTGCAGATCTGGTCTTCAGCACCAACTGTGCTCTCTGTGCTGCCATCCCATGTGTGCAAGAGCCAAGATGTGCCTGACAGATCAGGAGCCTCCAATGCCAAGAAAGATTGTGCCTGCTGAACGCTTCAGCAGCGGGGCTGAGAAACAGATCCTTCATGCAGCAACCATCACAGCTGGTGCTTAGCCTAACAGAAATATTTTGTAAACTAAAACCTTTACATTAAAATGCGCAAAAGAAACCCTCATCTTTGTATTTGCAATGGGTTTTGTTGAAAGCATTTATAGAGTTCCCAAATTTGAATATATGACTTATTTATGCACTGGTAAGGTATATGTCACTGAGGGTGCAAGCAGAGCTTGATAAGTAAACGAGCTGTCTGCAGATACATAAGCATGGAGTCATGCCCTTAAGGTTCATGATAATTTTTTAAAAGTTGATCATAAATATATGCATGTGCTGTTTGCTTCTCCTACTTTATCCCCAGTATTGAAGGGAGATAAGAATTAGAATCAGCAGCTAAAATCCTGACAAACTGCTGTGGAGTATGTATGTGCACACCCGCTGTTGGTGGCTTTTTATTATTTCTTGGGTTTTTCCTTAATCACCAAACAATGTCACGCAAGGTCATTCCAGTTACTTCCACATGCCATCCTCCCAGAATTCTAGCCCTGCCCCTGGGAAGCAGTTGTTGAGGCAGGAAATGGTGCTGCCTCCCCTCCCCATGGTGACAGTGCAGCGCAGGGGTGGGAGCAGTCTGCACCCCTGTCACCTGCCCTGAGAGCTCAGGCTGGGAGCACAGCTCCCACTGGACATGGTGCCTGGCACAGAAGTCCTTTTCTTTTGATTGCACTCCATTGCCCTATTACAGATTTTTTCTTCAGATAGAGCAAACCAATTTTCAAAGTGTCCTGGTGTGGAAAATATTCCAACAGTGCCCAGGAGACAGAACATCTCAGAAAGAGGTTTATGGCTGTCTTCATCTTGTATACAGGTTTTCTGGGTCCATTTTTAGCTATCTGCACAGCAGCAGAGGTTCTCAAGTCCAGCATCCAGCAAGGAAAAAGCATCCAGCCAGTTGTAAAACTGTGCTAAGCCATTGGACCAGCATCACAAAATGAACGTGTTGCAGCCTTAGTTCTGTGGGGTTTATAAACTCTTGATTTAACAACTTTTAACTTTTCTAATTTTTCTGGTTTTAGTGTGTATAATTTTATGAAGTATCCTTTGTATCAGAAAATCATCCCCATAATTCTGAAATATCACCTTTTACTGTCTTATTACATAGTGATTCTTATATGCTAAAAAATACTTAACAATAAATACTTACTGCTTTCAAAATATCAATGTAGAATAATTTAGGTTGTAAGAGACCTCTGAGATCATCCAGTCCATCCATTAACCCACCACTGCCAAGTTCACTGCTAAACTGTGTTCCAGGTGCTGCAGCTACATGTCTTTTTAAATACTTCCAGGGACACAGTCCAGCCATTGAGATTGAAAGCCTGCAGAAACTTACTACTTTCTACTCCATAATCATTGTTTATGAAATTATCTGAATGACTAATGATCTGTAAAATATCTAACATCACAAGTACTTAATGTATCTTGAAGGTAATATCTTTTTGGATACAGTGCATGCTTACTGTTTTTGTAATTGCACATTTCACAGGTCTAATATGAGAAGTATGTCAGATGTCACATTTACTCCAGATACCACAAAAGATTGATTGAAATTTAGCCTCAGATTCCTGCCATCCAAGATACAAAACTGTTCCAGCATCACAACTTGAAAGAACCAAATTTGAGCAGGGTGACCATTGAAAGGCTTTGATTAAAGCTGAGGTACAGACTGACAAGTGAGCTGGAGGGGCTGGAGAGAAGCTGCAGTAACCCTGTCCCAGCATGTGTATTTTTGGATGTGATATAATTCTTCCAACTTTTTGAAGAGAAAAAGTGAGAGCATCTATCTGAAGAGAATAGTAAAAGAAAAATAGGTAGAGCTTGAGATCTTTATCAGCCTTTTAACTGAAATTTTACAGACCCGGAGGAGTATCAGTAGGCAAGAGAGGGTGCCAAGGCCAAATGTAGGTCACCTAGTAGATCATGGAACTTCAGAACAACAGAACAAGTGTCCATCCTTCTCTGGGGCTGTTTTATTCTTGTGAATCAGCAGTTTACTCTGAAAGGTTTCCAGGAATAAAAATCTTTCCTTTGCAATGTGATTTTTCAACAGCGGGTAAGAAGAGAGTGACAGTTTTCATACCTGCTCCTGCTGCTGGCATTGGAAGCTGTGAATGTTCCCCAAGCAGTGAATCCCCTCCAGCAGAGACCACCTGTAGCCATGCCAGAGGGGAACTGGAGCTGTTCCCTCAGACAGCTCAATTTCTCCTGTCCCAGTGATTCCTAGTGTCAGATTTTACTCCAGTGGAAGTTTGTTTGTTTTATGCCTCAGACTACTTAACCTTGAATAGGGAAAAATAGCACTAGGTAATTAAAAAACAAAAAACAACAACAATAACAAAATACAAATAAAACCCAAACCAACCAACCAAACAAAACCCCAAATAAGAAAAACAACAACAACAAAAAACCACAAAACAAAACCAAAACACCACCACCCCCCCCACCCCCCCCCCCACAAACCCAACA